>CM058044.1:49274029-49368706 GCA_030169165.1 Centaurea solstitialis
TAATATCAATTTCCACAAAGCCATCGCTGGTTTCATTGTGATCGGCACCGTGATTCACACCGTAGCCCACATGGGTTGCAATTTCATAAGGTTGAGCACTTGCCCACCCAACACTTTCAATCGTGTTTTTGGTAATATGCTCCCGAAGCAGCCAACATACATGGACTTAGTACTAACACTCCCAGGTTTTACGGGCGTGATCATGGATATTATGATGATCTTTTGCTTTCTTCTCGCCACAACTGCTTTCAGAAGGAATCTTGTACATTTGCCGTGGCCATTTAACAATTTAGGTGGATTTACGTCCTTTTGGTATGCTCATCATCTTCTCATCATCGTTTATATCTTGTTGGTCCTTCACGGTTACTTCCTAGTGTTCCCCACACAATGGTACAGGAAAACAGTAAGTCACTCTCCATCACTTTACTTTATCACATTACAACAAAACTGAGTCCATAGGACGCTTAAAATAAAATAAAAACGTCCCAATAGAGTATTTTATAGGATGCTAGCTTATAGGACTAAACACAAAAACGTCATATCTAAAAGTGTTACAAAAAGGTTATAGGACGCTTTTGGACATCACAAAAAGTTTTTAAAACATCTTTTGAAGTGTTATAATTAAAAAGTGTTAAAAAGTGTCATATAAAACACATGTGTCCTCTAAAAATATGGTTTTATAGGACATTTCTCAAAGGCATACTATAAAATTAGCTAATACAACACTTTGTTTTGGAAATGTCCTAAAAAAACATGTTATGACGCTCAAAAGCATCCTATAAACTTATCGTAACACTTTTAGATAGGACGGTTTTATTTTGGTCCTATAAACTAGTGTTCTATAAAACACTCTATTACGACACCTTTTTTTAGTGGTCCTATAAACTCAGTTTTGTTGTAGTGGATCAATCTATTCGATATTTCGATTTGAACAATGATTCTGCGTATTTGAAATTGACGAAATTTGGTTAAACCAACTTACCTTGCAGACTTGGATGTATCTTGTGATCCCAATATTGTGCTATTCAATGGAGAGAATTTTTACGTCCTATGATCAATGCAATAAGGTTAATATCGTTAAGGTGACCATAGATGCTGCTCTCATTAATGTATTTTTCCCTTTATAATCACCTATGATGAAATCTAGCCTTCTGATTATCTCTTTTATTGATGTACAATTTTTAGGCTATTATATATTCCGGAAATGTGCTAGCACTCTACATGAGCAAACCTCCTGGATTCAAGTACAAGAGCGGGATGTACCTCTTTGTTCAATGTCCAAATTTATCAGGTCTTGAATGGTACGTACGTAACGTTGATTGATCTAAAAAAACTAAAGAAATTAACGTTTTTGTCTCACCACTCGTTTCTAGTTTCTTTGAACTTTAGATGAAGCTTGTATAAAACGTCAAAGATCAAACTAGAACAAAATCGGGTTTATAGGATGCCTAAGGTGTTTAAATGTCTTAATACGATGCTTTATAGGAATTAAGCTTATAGGATCAAACTATACAAATGTTTTATATATCTAAAAGTGTTATAACAGGTTTATAGGACGTTTTTGGGAAGGTTCAACAAATTTCTTAGGACTCTTTTATGATAGAGTGTCATATTAACTATTTTATATGATACTCTTTAGAAGTGTCATGCAAACATATCCTTTTATAGGACAATTTTTTAAAGAATGTTGTATAAAATAACTATTTTATCAGCGAAAACTAATAACATGTTCATTTGTTGTCGCAGGCATCCGTTCTCTATCACGTCTGCCCCCGGAGATGACTACGTAAGCGTACATATTCGTTGTTTGGGAGACTGGACGACAGCCCTCAAAGACGAATTCGCAAAGGTAAATTAGGAAAATCGATGTAGATTAAATTAATTTATTATATATTTCATCAAAATTTTCATGTATGTAGTACTAGTCTTTCCTTCTTTCATCTCCATCCTCTTTTTTCTGTTAATCTGAATTCTAAAACACAGAAATGCAGGCCTGTGAGCCTCCACCACAAAAACCTCAAGTTGCTGGTCCTGGTGCTGCTTCAAAAGCTATGAGAGGAAACCTTGTTCGCTTGGAAACTCGAGCAAACACGAATGTTTCTCTAGAGGAATCGCAAGCAATGTGAGTCGTGAATTACCCAGGATTTAATTTCTTCGTTTTACAAATCTTATTTCTTTTTTTCTTTTTTTTTATTAATATGATCTATCAATCGGATTGATTTGCTCTTGTAGTTATCCTAAAATCTTCATCAAAGGACCTTACGGAGCACCGGCTCAAGATTACGGGAAATACGACATCCTGTTACTGATCGGCTTGGGTATTGGAGCAACTCCATTCATTAGTATTTTAAAAGATCTCCTAAACCACCAAAGAGACGCAGTAAGTAGTAAACGTAGATTAATGTTAATTACCTTATTAATTATGTGATCAAGGGTCGGTTCAAATAAACAGGCTAAATACGTGAGAAAGTAAGATGAAAGGTTTACTCGTGAATCACTGAAGAAATCTCTTTGAAAAACATATGTTTAAATAATTCGTTACCGGATTTATATAATGATTCACATATGAACATTTCTTTATTGATTACATTCTCACGATATTTAGTCTTCTTTGTTTGAACCTCCCGTAAGCGTATAGATGCTAAATGCTTAATTTGCTTTTAGGGTTTCGATCATAAAGGCCCTGATCGAGCATACTTCTACTGGGTGACAAGGGAGCAAGCATCGTTCGAATGGTTCAAAGGAGTTATGGATGATATAGCAGAATATGACAAAGATGTAGGTCTTAGGAAGAGAAAAAAAAAAAGAATTATTCACATGTTTCTTATAACATGAATACGGGTAAAAGTACGTTTAGTTTAAAATGAGACTTGTGAAATTGTGATTCAACAGGACATGATCGAAATGCATACATACCTAACATGCGTTCACGAAGAAGGCGATGCACGGTCCGCACTCATTGCCATGGTGCAGTCTCTACAACATGCCAAAAATGGAGTTGATGTTGTCTCTCAAAGTCGCGTATGTTTTCTCAGTTTCTTTCCCTTTATTTCTCGTTCAAGTTTGATCAATTTCGGATTCTAACGAAGAACAAAACTAAACCATAACAGATTAGAACACATTTTTCAAGACCTAATTGGAAGAGGGTGTTCACAACTTTAGCAGACAGACATGCATCTGCTAGAATTGGTACACATCTTATAAACATCTAATCTTAACTTCAGTTTCTTGATGTTTAATGGTAACATTTGGTCTTTTGTGATCTGCAGGTGTGTTCTATTGCGGGAGCCAAACGCTCACCAAACCATTGAGAGAACTTTCAAAAGAATTTAGCCTAGAAACCTCAACTCGCTTCGAATTCCACAAAGAGAACTTCTGAAAAAGAAATGAAACTAACATATATTTCCATTTCTAGTTCTAGTTCTCAGAAAGTTAACATGCCCATCTAGAAATAGACCTTTTGTTAGGTTTGTGAATCTTTATCCAAGTTTCGATCCTCTCGGTATGTTGGGAAATAGAGTGTTAAATATAGGAACAATTAGTCTTGTTAGAAAGGGATAGTTTCCTAGCTACTTCGATTTGTAAGGTGACAACAATCGTCCATCGAATATCTCCTTGATCCCTTTTTCTCATTAGTTTCATACATGGATCAGTTCGGAAGGAGAAAACCACCAATCTAATATCAATATATTTCAAACGAGTAGTTATTAAAGTATAATTCCTCAAGACTTTATTCCTGGAAAGTAATTATATTCGTAACTTCTTCATCTGCAATATCGTCAAATACTTCATTTTCAATGCAAATCAAGATCCGACTGAATTGTTGTTCGGTCTGGTACTGAGGATGAGTATGTAGCTCTAGATCATGATGCTGCAAAGTTACAGTGGATTACTTTCATGATATTGGGGCTATACAAACACATGTATATATTTATATATATGGCAACTAATCTTGTGTTTTCATAAGAAACACATTCAGATTGATGTACACTTTATTCAGATAAGGTTATGTCTTATACGTGCCTGTTCGCTATCATGTGTCTACTGCTGCTCAACTTGTTGATATTTTTACAAAAAGGTTAACCGCTGCTCGATTTGCTTATATATGATCCATAAAGCTTCACATCGCACCAAATGTTTTGCTGGCAACGGACGTTGGATGTGTATCATGATATGGGGATGGTGGCATGTGTACTAGTTAGTTGAGATAGTTACGAATTAATTAGTTGAGGCGGTTGTAGTTGTGGTTATTATCATGTATGTAGTATAAGTGTACAACAACCATTTGGATGATGAATGAAATACAGTTAGTGTTTGAGCTCTAAATCTCCTTCTTCTCTACTTCTTTCTTTCTAAACTTAAATTGCTTTTGTTCAAGAGCAAATGTACAAAAGTGATCGATTCTGCTATATAATAATAGGAATGCGGAAATCGTGCGGGAAAAACATGCAAATTTGAAATGGTGGTGACGTTTAAACCACGCATCCAACCCAAAGGGCATAGCCCAATTTCAAACTTCCCCCAGATTTCAAAATTTTCCATTCTTTATTTTAGAAACTAATCAGAGTTGAACCTTAAAGACTTTTCATATATTTCTTGGTGAATTACAAGACATAGAAGTAAGGCTATTTGTATAAGAAAAGTAGAATCCTTTTCATATCTTAAACAGAGAAAGGATTGGAAAAACTCTAAAAAATTAGGGATAACGCCCTAATTGACATGATCCCCGAGATCCAGGATGCAATTACTGACAGCTCCAGGAATTCTTCTCCCCCGTAAGTTGGGGTATGGAGGCCTGGTTTGAGACCTGAGAGGGCTGATGTGAGACAGGTGATGACTGATTTGAGACCGAGAGGGCTGTTGAGGGCTGATTTGTGGCATCTGAGTATGCCAAGAACCGGTATTCTTCCACACTCTCCCCTGGAATATCGGTTTTAGTATAGAATGGTTGTTCTTCGAAGAAGGTGACATCTATGGTGTTGTACACTTTGTTTGTGAATAGAAAGTAGCACATGTACCCTTTTTTCGTTAGCAGAGTACCCACGGAATATATATTTGAGACCAGAGAGGGCTGGAGAGGATTCCTAGAAGAAGCCCTGTTGGTGACTTTGAAGCGTATCCTGCAACCCGAATCTCAAGCATCGGAATTGAAGGGGCTTCAACCATATGTGTTTTTTGAAGAGGCAAACGCTTTAAATCTTGACAAAATGCTACTATACCTTTTTCTTGACAATAGTACATGGAAATCTACATAAGAAGTAGACTGATCTGTTGTATTTCAGGCTTGGTTCTGGTTATAACCGGAACAGGTATAAATCTGGTTCTGCTGAACGATAAATTAAGTTTGTTGTTTTTGCATAGGAAAAATACTTAATTTTCTCATAAAAACTAGAATAAATATTAGACACAATAGCTGCTGCTCGTCAGAACAATACTTTTACATGATAACAAATCAAAAAATCTGCGATTATATGGACATACACCGCTCTTATACTCATAAATCTGCGGTTACAAACAATGCCAAACTCTTGAGATTCAAACCTAAATTTGAATCTACTGTATAAATTCCTTCAATGAATATTCTGTATGCATCTATTTACACTTTTCTATTCTCTCAATTGACAGCAGTGAGCGGGTGCCGCGAGTCTCTCATGGAATGAGCACCAGCCTCTAGATGCTTTGCGTCCCCATTTGGTAGCTTTGGAGACGATGATTTTGAGTCCCAGAAAGATCTCAGTAGCTCGTCAAACGGTGGGGTTCGTAGCTCTTCAATTGATGTGGTGCTCGGTAGATTGAATGCCCTCTTTCTCGGCGTTGAACATGATGGTTCATCAACCTGCAGAACACGAAACTACTTAAAAGTCTTGTATATTTGCAACTTTCAAGATGGAGGAAGGTTCACCAATCTAGGACCACATCAACAAATTTAATAGGTGCTTATCAAATTTGACATTGATGAGGATCAAGCACTTCTACTACTTCTTTCATTGTCAAAGTCTTATGAGAATCTTGTACAAACATTGTTATTCATGGGAGAGAAAGATGATGGAATCGGTTGAGTTTGCACACCAAGGTGTCTGCAAACTTTCCCTCATTGCCTTCTAATGGCAAGCACGTATCAGTGTGAAAGGGCAAGTTATAATACAAATTACAAAATAACATCAGCTTTCTTGTACCGATGAGTGTAGGCACTTCTGCCAAAGAATTTACATCTGTCTTGTGGTAACTCCAGTTTCCATTTTTACATTGTTAGATAGTTTTACTTTTCTTGTTTGCTAGATCTGTATGGTCTTTTTCTTGTTGGTTGTGGAACTAGTTGAAGTTCGGCACAAGATGTTTTCCTATATCAGAGTGTTATCCTTGTCTTTGAAGTCAACATGTGAATCTTTTTGTGTGGCATGTAGTACATTTTTAGCGTCATAAAAATCCATGCTTGAGCCACCTTTTTTCATAATTGGTATCCAGACTTTCACAACAAAGTCTACAGGATCCAATTCCAACAAAGATCACTGCTTAAGGCTGCTTAATTCTGCTTAATTTTGCTTAATCCTAGGGGTACTTAATCCTAGGTGAGGGTTGGAAGTTCTGATTATGGAAGAAAAGGTTTTAATCAACTAATATGACAGTGTCAAAATAACATAGTATGGAAATTTTATCTTCCACATGTTTATATAAAACAACATAGAGCATTAGAGGCTGTTCAACCACCTAACATCGCTAAACACATTTTAGAACGCTAACCCATGTTGACTGCATTATAATGTCAAGGTTTTCTCCTCTCAAGTAAAACTTGGGAAGCAGTTAGCCAGATAACAATAACAGATATATATCATATATGGAAGTTGGATGAGGAAGCTTACTGTATAGTCATTTAGGAGGGTTTTCCCTGCATTATCTGTGATCTCTACAACTTTATCATAGTGTCCACCCTTCAGTTCCCTCAGTTCTCCACAACAAGGAGCAATCATGGAGTCAAGATTCCGGCATGCATCATGGTCAAGTTGTAAAGAGTCTGCAAGTGAAAAGTGTGTTTTGAAAGGAGAAACAATGACCTTGAAAAGATTATAATAATTGAAGCTCGAAAACAAATAATACTCACGGTCTATTGAGGAAAGGAGGTTATTGCTAGCAACATTTGTATCATTAAGTGCCGATGATGCTGCAACCGAGTACTGGGAACGCAAAATTTGATTGGCTTCTAATCCTCCCCTAAAAGAAGAGTGAAAAGGTGTATAAGGATCAGGGATTATATAAATGCTTCAATAAGACTTCTCAAAGCAGTTAATTTTATTCAGACAGGACTTACCGAACTATCTCATCCACGGAAGCCACATTGTTCTTCTCTAAACTGAGCAAAGATTCCTGAGCACTACTCCATTGTTGTGATCCCAACTGCACCTTTTGCAAACTGCAAGATGTTTTTGGAAAGTAAATGTAAATTGACCAGCAAAGGATTCATAATATGTTTTTAAAGAATAAGGAAACCCACCAATTATGAAGAATATCATCCAGATTTTTCTTTCCATTTTCAACTGCAGCAGTATCTTCAAGATAGTGGGCTTCAGCCTTTGTAGTGTAATTTTTCCATTCCACTCTGACAGAAGAGCTTGATTCTTTCATGGTTGACATTTCTTGCTGGAATCTGTTGGTTCTACTAACTGCACTTTCCCTTAGACCATTCACTGCTGTTGTAACCTATATATGGTCAAAATAATACCAGACAAAAAATAAGCTCACTGATCTTTAGATACTGAGACAAAAAGCAACATAAATTAATGTATATTAGTCCCCATACCAGCTCTTTCTTCCTAGCATTTGAAACTGAAAGCAGTTCTGCAACTTTTTTTAGTAGTTGTCTTTCTTCATTGGCAGCACACTCCTGTATGTATAGAGATGAGAAAACCAAGACATTTTTAAACAAGAAAGCATGTCAAAAGATAACCATTACCTCAAACTTCTTTTCAAGTTCAGATAATTTTTGGTCATTGACAATCTGGCCCTCTTCAATAATTTGTGTCAATTTGGTTGCATGCAAGTCTAGGGTAACGAAAAAGTTTGTGGTAATGTTAGAAATTGACCGCGAGGTTTCAACAGCTCTAGCATGCGCCTGCATATAATTGGAAAAGTGAGGTATGATTTTTATATATCTTAGGGAAATGGCATTGAAATAGTTACCACATCAAAGAAATTCCTATCATCATGCTATTTTAAAATCTAACCTCCCGTTGTTGTTGTGCATATGTAGCTAGTTTATTTTCTTGGCTATGGAGAATGCTTTGAAGATCATTGAGTAATTCCTCAGCTTCTGATGCAATACCTTTGAAAAGCTGTGTTGAATTTGTGGGCATCAACGTATTAAAAGAAGTGCATAATAATACAAACTTTCAGAGAATTCTTATATCAAAATCAGAACATACATCCCCAAGAGCAGAAGAATTTTGGGAGACTTGAGAATTAAGATGTCCAAGTGTTGATTCTGAATTTGCATCAAGTTCATTCGCTAGATTATCCAGAGCTTTAATACCAGAACCATACAATGTTTGCAACTTCTCTAGACCAGCTTGGAGTTCTGCAGTAGCCTGTGGCCCACAAAAAGTTGTGGTATATGTATATCCATTTCTTAATAAGTGTTCAGAGGCTAGCAAATTATTTTCTGTCTAAATCATACATACCTGACCCTTGGTTGATACAAAGGATTGCATATCTTCCTCCATGCCTTTCAGTTGTTGCTCTTGTTGTGTCACAGAAGCTGCTACGCTCTTATGCAAGATGTCAAGCTGTTCAGTTAACTGAGATTGGAATTGCTGGACAAGAATTCTGTTTCCATCTTCTATTTTGTCCTTGCGCTCTGAAACAACATTAATGATATAGAAATTAGGATTTTTTTTTCCTGCCCAAATTTGATAGTTCTATTTGATTTTTCGTAGTACGTACCAATCTTGGTGAACAGACTAGACACGTCTGATGAAGCATTCTCAAGCTCCGCTCGAAGGTCAAATGCCCGCTCAACAAGAGCTTTTTCTGATGAGATAGTTAGAAGATTATTGTTACAACTTTGAAATGAATTTGCTGTTTGAGCAAGATCTAGGATTCTTTTCAGATGCATGCTTGTTCAGCAACTTAAGATAAATAGCAAAGAGATTTTGAAGCATGGCTCACCAGACTTGAGAAGGTTAAAGATAAGGAATTCTTTCTCTTTGATTGTTATATTTGCTTGTCTATGTCTTTCTTCAAGATCCAATAACGAATGTTCAGTTTCTTGAAGCTTTATCTAAAGGTCCAGTATAAGAAATGATTACTTCATGACAGGAAAATAAAACTTTGATGTCCGAGATAACTACGATGGACGGAAGAACTCATATAACATCATACCTCTGTCCTCTCAAGCTTCCCACTTAAGTTTGCATTCACCAGCTGCTGAGAATTATAAAGTTCCTGAAGCTCCATAAATTGCTGTTTACAGTAGTAGATTACAATCATTAGTCATGTGTTTAAACAAAAAGTAGACAAGGGATCGCAATTTTATGCATTATTCTACCTTGCCCCTTGACTCAACATCAAGTTCCATTCGCTCTATCTTTTCAGCCATTGCCTGGAGAAAGGAATCAAAAAATAAGAAAGAATGCAAGAATTTAAGTATTGGTTGCTACTTGTATGATCCCCGGTATAGCAAAAGGCAGCCCTCAATTGGATAGGTAACATCCCTGAGGGGTGTGGGGTGAAAGCCACACTACCAGGGTTTGAATCCCACGGGTGACGTTTCTGAGATATCCAGAATTTGGATCTGGTCCTTCAGGCCGGGTTCGCGGCCGGTATGGGAGGATCCAGTCTATGGGATCCACTGCCCTGCCGGTCGGGTCCAGCCATAGGTTGGACCGGGTCGCAGTGGATTAGTGTGATTGCCCAATTGGAGGCCCGATACCACTGGAGCATGTGTGTGTTAACTTGCCATTCAAAAAAAAAATGGCAGCCCTCAATAACTACAAATTGTTAGGGTGTACCTTCTTCTCCTCTTCTTCCTGTAGATATCTGTCTTTTGGTATGTAGATTCCATTTTTCTCTCTTGTAGCGTAGACCTCTGGTCATGCAAAAGTCATAGCATGCAAGCATGTAAAAAAATGGATTCACCGAAATGGTTGATTAGAGAAGGAAGGGCAGAGGACTCAAACCTTGCTTGAGCCTTTCAATTTCAGAGTACAGGTCTTTCATCATTGCAGATTTCATCATCTTCTGATTAATCTGAAATATCATCAAGATCAAAGATCAAAGATCAAAACTGGCTAAAAGGAGGACAATGTTTTCTTTCATTAAACAACTAATCTCCACAGTGATGACCTCTGGTTTGTTCTTGATATTTTTTGCTCGGTGTGCATAGTCTAAAGTACTGAGTGTCTCCTCCAAAGAATGGATAGAGGGGGAGATGGTGGCAATTATGCAAGTCTTTGTTTTCCCTCCCAAGGAATCCCTCAACAACCTTGTTAATTTACTATCCCTGTCATTAAGAAGAAATATTTAGGCAGTTCATCTTAGTTTTCTTTAATTCATATAATGTCTTTGCTGGCTGTTAGCGTATTATAACTGATGGAATAATACCTATAAGGTATATGCCCTGAGTGCTCAACTAATGTATTTATGACTCGGCCAAGTGTCAGCAAGCTCTTGTTTATCTCACCAGCTTCCCTTGCTCTACCCTGCAGCAGTAAGGATTCATAAAAGATTGAAGAGATATAATGATACAAGATATCCTTTAGTTCTTGTGTATATTTATATTTTCACTGTGTAAAATGGCACATATGCAACATTTCATTATGTAAATACCCTTCAACAGAAAAAGAAAAACAGATGGAAGGCAATGCATAACTTAAGATGGTTGATACAAATGGAGCTTGCACCAGATTTAGTACTTATGGTTAAGCATCTGGTATTCTAAGAATTCAACAGATTTGATGTATTTGTCTGCGTAATTACAGTTGCAACAAAAAACAAATTTGTCAAGTTTATGTTTACCTCTCTAGCACCGGACCTCGAAATATTCTCTGAACCAGCTAGATCAACAAGATTGAGCTTGCCACATCTGATAATCTCCTCCCCTTCTGGTGTACGTTCCTTGATGTGAATTGTGATAGAAAATATTGAATGAGAACGACTACTTTGTTTATTCAGAAGGGTCTCTGCAGTGCGCCTCTTAGCAGATCCTTTCTCTAAGATTTTGTAAATTTCATCTGCTGTGGAAACCATCTCCTCTTCTAAGCCTCTTACAAGTACGCCACCCTTTCCGTCCTCCATCAGTGCTATGGGTTTCTTTGATTTGTCTTCCGGAAATTTGGAAGTTTCCTCAGGAGCTAAAAGATCTGTTATCTCTTCATTGTAGAGCTCTAAGAATGTAACTTTCATACTGTACTCTGCACTTTGAGCTTCTAAAATATCGAATATCTGTTTTACAGCTCTGGGAATAACGCCTGCATCAGTTGGGAATTCCCCATTCTGAACAGAATACAAGGTTGCTTGGTTCAGTAAAAGCCAAAAAAAACATAATGTTGATTATTTCATTTTTCTATGGAGCAAAAAATTTATACCCTTTTCCTCCCTCCTCCCTCCATTGTGTATGTTTTCCCAGTTCCTGTCTGGCCATAAGCAAATATAGTGCAATTGTATCCCTCGAGAACTTCAAAAACTATGGGAGAGACAGCTGCATGATACAATTCCCTTTGTTGCGAGTTCGGACCGAAAACCTATAGAGATTTCTCCACATTAGCACAAGGAAACACTACCAGATAAATTTCTTGTCCAATAGAAATATAGAAAATAAAATTAAAGCCAGTTGTTTCTTGAGAATTGAAATATTATGGTATGGTTTCTTTTCAAATATATGGTTCAGAGGTTGTGGTATCGTTAGAAAAATAACTTCCCAGCTCATGATGCAATCACTAGGTACATCCTAAATCTGGTGGTATTTTACAGAAGTGTCTACATTGAGCCTTGACCACCTTAAGTACGGTCCCTATCCTTTTACTGCTAGGAAAGACACATTTAGAAAGATAATTTAGTCATGTTGTGGATATGCTTTATCAATGGTATACAGTTCAAAATTGCTATAAAGATTTACCAGGGCCTCACGAGTATAGCTGTAGTTAATGGACACTGCAGAGTACTAAAAAACTAGATAGTATTAACAATGTGTGTAGAGCACATAACAAGAAAGATATTTTTAACATGTCCTTTTAAGTTAACAGCATAGGGCTCTAAATAGCTAGAAACACTTACCAGGCTGCAACCTCGTGGCTTATAGCCTTGTAGAATCATGACTCATGAGTATGACACAAACTACATGTGTACAGGCAGAGTATAGATTTATGGAACATTTCACCCTTCATTTATTGTTTAATCCAACATGCCACTAGGTAGGGGCCCTAATGGGGCAATGCAACATAAGCTTTATGATCCAACTTTCCCACAATTTAAATACCTATATATGATCTACATAAAGGCATCTTAGAGCAATTAATATAGCCATTCCCTTGTAGCTAGAAGGTCATGGATTCTTCTACCTACAGACAAACAATCATGAATGACATTAAAACAAGAGAATCACCTTGTCAAACACGAATGATCTATCAATCTGCTTGTTAGCTATATTCTGAACTGCACAAACTTCTTTCCTGTTCTCAGTACATGTAATCACCACCGGCGTGTGTGATTTCATCTCATCATCATTCAACGGTCTACACATTAGAAAAACACAACATTAAACTAATCCTCGTAAAAAACAATCACAAATCCAATCTCATATACGCTTCAGTCGAAATCCGTACACACCTGCATCGCACAATGACTTGAACATTCACCCCTTTTTCTCTATCATGTCTACCACTTATACTTCCTTCTCCTGGTCGGACATCTCTCGCCGCCTTGTCAACGGATCTCGGCGTGTTCGAGGGCGAGCTCGGAACCCCATTTCCTCTTCTCTCCATAGCTAAAGCTGACTTTGACTCAATAATTCAATCAATCCTAATCACAAAAAAAAAAAAAAAAAAAAAAAAAAAAAAAAATCCAATTTATGCCTAAAATCAGTCTTAGCAAAATTAACAATAAGACCAATGTCCTCATATAGATTCTTATACCATCACATTAACAATAAACCTGATAAATAACCCAACTAACTTAACATTATAACAGGCAGTTAGGTATTTCACAGTATAACGAGTTCAGCCGTTGAACTCACCGAGTCAACTCAGTCCAAATCTGGAACTGTTCTTTGCCAGAAGAACATTAATTAATCAAATACACATAGGGATTTTAAGCACATTATTACAGAAACATTGGCTGATTTGATCTGATTGAAAACCGCATTGACTTACATTAAGCCAGTTGTGGATCGAAACAAGTGAATTCATTCATACAATAAATTAAGGAGAGATGAGATTTTATAAAAAGGAGAGCTTGAAAACCTGCAATTGCTTGCCGGCCGTTGACTGCTCCAAAATGTTTGCGGACTGAAAGAAGACGATTGAGGACCGATTTGGTGAAATGGTGAACTTTGAAGGTGAAAACACACACAGTGATATATATATATATATATATATATATATATATATATATATATATATAGAGAGAGAGAGAGAGAGGTGAGGAAGGTAAGGGAGCTTGAAAATGTGATGGCCGTTAATGGAGGGCGTTTGATGACGGAGAGTGTTTGTAAATATTGTATCATAATAATGATTTTTATTTGTATTAATAAGAAGAATTAGATGTCAAATCAAATATTATTATTATAGTTAAGTCCCCCCTGAAATTTATGTTTGATGTTTAAATTTCAAACTTCTCCATTACAAGCTCTAAATTGTCTTTTTCTTAAATTACTTTGTTGTTTTTTAAAATAAGTTTAGAAATCAACTTTTAGAGTAGAGAGGTGATTATTGTGTTTAGTTTCTCAAAATATATCCAAATTGTCATATTTTATTTTGTTATTACATGTATTGTACTTGAAAATCTATTATTTAATGTTCTAAAGTTTTAAAACCTACCATTTTATGTATTGGAAAACTTGTTAAAGAGGTAGCTGGTCATTCCGACCATTTGTTCATCTTCTTTGGCGAGACTTTTTCGGCCAGAACCCATCTTCTTTTTCTCTGTATGCGACCGCCGGTCATGGAAACTAATGATGGAGACTACATAAAATTACTACCAACAGTCACCGGTAAGACATCCGGCACCTACCATCTTCTCCGGCGACCTCCATCTTCGCCATCCACCATCTTCTCCGCTGACCTCCATCAACCCTTTCTTAAACGGATACAGCCGGAGTACATCGCTCCCAAACACCCCCTGAGACTCACAGATCACTTTAGCGATGTACAAATCACTCCAAACACCCTCTGAGACTCACATATCACTCCGGCTGAGATCTCCGACGATGTACAGAGATGGAGGTCGAAAGGGTTGATGGAAGTCGCTGGAGAAGATGGTGGGTGACAAAGAAGGAGGTCGGCGGAGAAGATGGTGATGCCGGAGAACATGGTGGTCGTCAAGAAAGATGGTGGTGCTGGAAAAGTCACTAGAGAAGATGGTGGTGCCAGAAAGTCGCCGGAGTGGGGTGACCAGTTAGGAACCTTTGATAGCAGGTCACGATACATAAAACGATAGGTTTTGAAACTTTAGTACATTAAATGGTAGGTTTTCAAGTACAATACACACAATAGCAAAATGTGACAACTTGGATACATTTTGGGGAACTAAACCCTTAATTGTTCTATCCTTTTTGAAAAATGAAATTTATTTTCTACTCCTTTTTCCTTTAAATATCTCAAAATATCATACTCTTCCCTATCCGGCAACCCCTATAACAACTCACAGTGGACTCCTTTAACCCCTAATAGCAACTCCTTCAACCCCTAATTTTGTCACACCTGCAAACTTCATCATTTAATGTGTGTAAATTTATTTTGATAGATTTATCACCTGCAACCCCTAATAGCGACTACTTCAACCCTAATAGGGGCTTCTTTTCTTTGCCAAAACCATTTCAAATATTCATCTAAGAGCATCTACAATAGCTTCTTCAAAATGAAGATTTTGCATAAAATTTGTTTTTAACAGATTCTTCAAAATTTTCTCCAAAATCGAGAAAGTAAGAGAGATAGTACAAAATCTCTAATTTTGAATAACTCTCCAACAATCCCCAAAAATGATTACTATGAGAGAGAAATGACTTTTATTATTATTTTGCACCAATAAAAAAATTTAAAATAAAATATTTAGCAAAGAGAAATACTATTTTCTTTTATATATGTAATATTTTAATAATATAAGTAATGATGTTATCTTCAAAATAAAGAATGTGTTGGAGTTGAAAGCATATTATCATAGACATTTTTATACTTTGATTTTTTATTTTAGAGAACTTTTAAAAAAATCTATTAAAGATGTTTTAAATTATTTCTTTTTAAATAATTTAACTCGTTAAAAGTAAATCATAATCCAAATAAAATTATTCAAATTTATCATCTCTAAAATATAATATTCTGAACAGAGAAAGAAAACAAATCTTTGAACCAATTTGAACATCTTTAGTTAATAATTAGGAAAATCCTAGTAGTAGTAGTAGATTATATTTAGTATATTGTATATATATTTTTTAAATAATAAGAAAAGAATGATGAAAAAGAAATGTGGATTAATTAATAAAAATGGGAGTAGGGTTTGGTGGCAGGTGGTGTGGAGGGAGCGGGCCATATGAAAATGAATGATGCAACGCCGGCACATGATATTTTCCCTTCAATAAAACAAAAAATCATAAAATATTAATATTAATTTTGTTTTTATTTTTGGTAAAAGATAATATTGTATAATATAATTTGTTGAAAACGAAATACAAAGACATTAAACAGAAAGTGAAGATTCTAGTCCCAATTCTCATGTCTAAGTAAATAATTAGGTAACGTGTCCTCAAGGATATTTATATTATATTTTATCTTCCATTTGCTATCGGTGAATTTAATAGGATATCTATATTATATTTTTTATACATTCATCGTTTAAATCAAGGTGTTAAATGATATGAGACATGTGTGGCAAGGTAAGCCTCAAGTCTTACGAGTTATGACGAAATTACGGCGTTTTACAAAACGTGTCCTGAGACGAGATACACACAGGGGCGGATACCCTTGTGATATGGGGGACAATTGCCACCCATTAAAAAAAGTTATTTTGCTTAACATACATACATATTTTATAATTGATGTTATTAAATGACAACCACTAAAAAGCTATTCTGACCCCCTTAGATTTGGAAAGACCAAAACCCAAATTACTTTAGCCTATTTAAAAATAGGGATAAGTTCACTAAAGTGTATCCAACTTGTCACCAAAAGTTATTGTATGTATTGAACTTGAAAAATTATCTTTTGATGTATTAAACCTGTAAAAATTTTCCATTGTATATATCCAACCTATGATAGCAGGTTACCTAATGAGGTGGCATCAATTTTAGTGACATGGAGCTGACTTGGAGGCTGACTTGTATATTTTCTAATTTAAAATAATTATAAATAAATAAAAACAAAATAAAATTAAAAAACAATACAACATGAAATTAAAAACCCAATTTGGGTTGATGTTCTCTCACCAGACAACAATGGTTACCACTATCGTATATCTCACAAAAGAAGAATCCATGCCAGAAGAAGAAATCCAACACACCAGAAGAAGAAACAAAACCAGAAGAAGAAACCATCGCCTTCGGCCGTCGGCAGCAGTCACTACCACCGTTCGCCGTCACCACCACCGTTCACCGCCGTTCACCGTCACCACCACCACCACCATTCGCCGTTACCACCACCGTTCGCCGCCTACCACCGTTATTGTTGAACAAAAACCATCTGCAGAAGGTAGATCGTTGCCGTCTCCAACAGCAACGGCGTCTCACCGGCCATCACCACCGCCGGTCCCGTCACTACCTTCTTCAATCACCGGAAACGCCTTCTGTCCCTGAGGTTCTTGCCCATCATTTGCATTATCTGATTTTACTATTAATCTTTGAGACGAAGCATTTAGGGATTTTGATTTTAGGGTTCTTGTACATAATTCCAGATTTTGATTTTAGGGTTCTTGGTGAACGATTCCAAATTTTGATTTTGGTATTAAAGTTTTTAGTAAACAATTGCATGTTTAGAGATTTTGATTTTAGGGTTTTTGGTAAATAATTTCAAGTTTTAATTTTGGGGTTGTTTGTGAAGAATTTCAGTTTTGATTTTAGGGTTCTTGTGAATCAAGGATGAAGATAAAGATTCAATGATTTGGAAATCAATTAATTATTGATGTGGCATTTTAAAAAAATCAAAAATTATAAAATTACAGGTTACCTGGTTAGCATGTAACTTGATATATACAATAGAATGTTTTTTAAAGTTTGATACCTCAAAAGGTAATTTTTCAAGTTCAATACATACAATAACTTTTGGTGACAAGTTTGATACACTTTCGTGAACTTATCCCTTAAAAATAGTATATATTATGATTATTGTTGGTCCATCCAAAAAAGGGCCCAATAAACTAAAAGCTTTTCATATAACCCTCTTTTTACCGTCTCCCTTGTTCTTTAATCCATTTCATTTTTGCTGCCTCCACATTTCAAATCTCAACAATCCAATTCTGTAAGACTTTGTTCTTTTCTTTTTTGATTTTTTCTTTATATATTTAGGTTATTTGATATAACTTTTTTAATTTTATTGTGTGTATTAATATTAGGGTTGGTTACTATATAAATTGTTTATTAGTTGTTATTGAGTTAGGGTTTGTTGAAAATAAATTTTGTTCGTTAAGTATTAAAAATTGGTATCCGGTAATTGTTTAGCTGATTATTAGTTGTTTGGTTGCTAATTTTTTGTTGTGTTATTATTTTGTTGAAAAGATGAAAGGTTTTCTTAAAAGAAAAGCATCATCATCCGTAACCAGTCGTCGTATTCCCAATCTTTCTCATGATTTTTTGAATGCTCGTATGATTTGTTTAATATTAAGAGAAGCACTTGAGAAGGTTACAAATGAAGATGTATTAGTTTACTTTCAAAAGATGAAAACTTGTAGACGACAAATATAGGCCTTAACTATTGAGCTGTACTTTATTTATATACATTTTTATTTACCATTTATTATTTTGTCATATTATGTTGCTTACGCTTTGACCCCCATCTCCAAAATTTCTAGATCCGCCTCTGGATACACACTTACTCGTACTTAGTTATCATTGATACAAAACAATAGAACTTATAAAAAAATGATATCAAGAGTGCAGAATCGAGATTACATGTCATGAATAGAAGTTACTACTTTCTTTAATCTTCAAAGAATTCATGTTCGATTCTCCATGTATGGGAAAGAGATTAAGCATTTACGTACCTATTTAATGTTTTAGTTTTAATGTTTTCTTTTTATGTTATTTAAGTGGTAAGTCTTGCACATGGTTATCATTAATCCTTTAACTTATATATAAAAAAATAACCCCAAACCGTACAAAATAAGTCTTCATAACGTGCCATAACACACTATGATGCGCCATGACGAGTTACAATGCAAGTTAAGCATTAAGGTAAAGCCACAGGGGTTAACGTGGCAGTGACCTTAAGTCTTGACGTCATAACGAGACCATAACGAATTATTTAAAACAATAGTTTAAATAAAAATAACAAATCCTCTAAGAAGTTAACATGAAGAGTTTATATATAAATTACACCAAATGAAAATGTGTATTTGAACACGTATATATGAATTAGTGTTTAAGATTATTCAAATAGATTTATATAAATATATGTATTTTTAAATAAATTCAATAATTTACATATTGATCTTATTTAATTATTTTTTATCTTCTCAAATTTTTAGATTTGTCATTTAAACTTCCCACATAAAATTCTAAACCCAACTTACTAAAAAGATGGGAAGTTTATTAATTCATAAACATTAAAAATTAAAACAACTTATTTATTTGATGTGTGTAATATTTTAAAACTCTACTTCCGAACTTCAAAAGACAAATTTAAAAACACGCTTAAATACGATTAAATGTTTTCTTACTAAACTACGATGAAATAGTTCATAGATTTCTAGTTTTATATATAAGAAAGAAACTAAAATATTGTATTGTAAAGGTACACAACTAATATTTTATTAAAATATATATACAAGTTAATGTATATGTTAGATTAGCATTTATGTATATTTTTTTGTCAAATATATATATAGAGGGTCCTTCAAAGAAAAACCATTTTTTTTATAAAAACTTGAGGAATAATCTAAGCTTTTGATCTAAAAAGGGCATGATCGTCATTTTAAATTATTCCTCAAGTTTTTACAAAATAAGAGGTTTTTACAAAAAATATATATATATATATATTCATTTTTTTGTAAAAACTTGAGGAATAATCTAAGCCCTTGATCTGAAAATCACAGTTTATTCATTATATGAATATTCACTATCATATTCATCATATGAATATTCATCATATATTTACCATATGCATATTCATATTCACCATATGAATATTCATATTCCCTATCATATTCATCATATATTTACCATATGAATATTCATATTCACCATATGAATATTCAATTTCACCATATTATATTCACTATATATTCACCATATGAATATTCATATTCACCTTATGAATATTCATATTCATCAGATAAAAATTATATGAATTCATTCAGCAGGTGAATATTCACCTTATGAATACAAAACACAATATCCATTACATTTACATATTCATAAGTAAATAACAACCTAAATACATACAACTATAGCTCTTATCTCTCTCTTTCCGGCCACCACCACCATCAAATCCGGCGACCTCACCACCACCACCAGTCGTCCTCCACCACCATGGCCACCGGAGATCTCCGCCAGTCGTCCTCCGCCGCCATTTTTTATTACATAAAATGCTCTAGGATCAACTTTTAAACAAAATCAGCTAAAAACATAAACCCTAGAATCAAAACAGAAATTTCGATATCAGATCTGGAAATTCGATCAAAACAGATCTGGAAATTCACATACCTAAATCAATTTGATTAAAAAAGTATTCACAGATCTGGAAACAGATCAAAAAAGATCAACTTGATTTCAAATCCACATACCTAAATCAAAACAGATCTGGAAATTCGATATCAGATCGAATCAAGATGGTGGTGGTGGTGCGGTGGTGGTGGTCGTTGCTTTTTTTCATCGGAGAAAGGAGGAGAGTGGTGCGGCGGTGCGGCCACCGTTTCAGATCTGGACTTCACCGGGTGAACCTGAAGTGTAAACTTCCGTCGGAGGATCTGGACGTGCTCGTCTCCGTCACCGGCGATGAAGACCTCGCCGCCGTCGTCCTGGAGTACGATCGAGTCTCTCCGAACGCGAAGATCAGAGCCGTTCTCTTTCCGATCAAATCGTTGAAGACGATCTCTCCTGTTCCGTCGTACGAATCCGGTGGTAGCTAGCTCCGCCGCCGTCGTCGTCGGAAAAGGAACGGAACGGCAACATCAGGCGGTTAGTTCGTCACTCCAGAATCTCCGGCGATGTCCACCATTAGTGAGGGAAGGGGGATCTGGAATCTTCATCATTCCAGAATCTTCGTCATTCCAGAATCTCCGGCGGCGGTGGTCGACGATGGCGCTGTGGCGTGGTGGCCGACGATGGTGCGGTGGCCGTCGATGATGCGGTGGCCGGCGGTGACAACATCTGGTAGAAGAGGGTTAGTGTTTGTGTTTGTTGTTGTAAGTGGGGAGTGTGGGTGTTGGTGTTAGGGTTTGTATAGGAGAATATTCTATGTGTTAAAATACCTAAATTACCCTTGGGGGGTATAATCAGGTGTGAACATGTATCTTGTTAAAAAATTACAAATGATATCATCATATTTATTAGCCATTGATCAATATTAATTGATGGCCTAGATTATTCCTTTTACATAATATGTGGTTTTTATTTGATTATTCCTCTATATATATATATATGTTAGTTTAGCTCCCGATTTAGATTTTTATGAATTTAATTGGTTTTAAGAGTTTATTTCGTTTACAAATCAGGACATCACGTCCAACAGAGAGGTTTTTGTCGTATACCTTGTTAATGCATTTATGTTGATTTATTTGGTGAAACAAATGTTTGAAGTCAAAATTCTGGATGTTTATGACTTTATGTTATTTGAGAAAATGCTAACATTTATGTTATACCATATCCTATATGTAATATTTTATCAAGACTTAAATTACTGGTTTCTTCTGATTACTTCAAAGATATAAATTAACTTGTTGTAATCAAACATCGGGTAAACTTAGATCAGTTTTTTAATCCATATTAATTAGAATCTTCATTTCCTCCTAGATGACACTTTTTGAAATATATTGGATTTTCATATATTCTTATATTGACAATTGGCGATTTTGGCTTCACTCATTGACTTGTAGGCTTAGAGCATCTATAGTGGTGGAACCTCCAAAAACCTCACTTACCATATTTTTTCCTGTCACGTCATTGTCATGTCAACAAACTAAGAACCTCCTTAAAACTCTACAATGGAGATTCTTACAAAAACCTCACTTCCATTTTCTTATTTATGATATAAGTTTTATTTATGTAAGTTATTTTATAACAGAAAAGGAAACTATTACGAGAACTTGGGTTCTTGTTCAAGCACCCGCGTTCCAATAAGAACATGTGACTGGGCAAAAACCTCTATCCCACAATGAAAGTTCTTGTAAAAACCTTATGAAGAACCTCATAAAGAACCTCATTGTGGATGCTCTTAATGTTCTAGATGCAAAAGTACTCACCATTTTTGGATACCCAATTTGATTACTCGATGATCTACAAGGCGGACTTACATAAGAAAATATGATGGCACTGTTCATCGTTTCATGGTTCCGTCATAATGAAAAATTATCAATTATATTTTTTGAATCTAAATTGATAACACAAGTTTAAATGGCATAGTGGTTAATGTTTTTGCCCTTGCAAAAAAGGTGTAAGTTCGAGTTTTAGGGGTTGTATAATAAATGTTTATAGGGATAACTATTTACCAATGTCACTTACTTTTTTGATTGAGCATGACGATCTAGGACGAGAGACTTACCCGGTAACAGACAAGACAATGAGCCAAGGGCCGAGTTTCTTACCACGGTAAGGGCGGGAAGTGACTCTTACTCAGTAAGTGTTTACCATGTTTAAAATGTTTACTAACAATTTGTTTTCAAGGCAGCAATGTAACGAACTTACACGACAAGATAGTTGAGTTGACAATAAGCACTTACCATATAAGAATTTGGCAAATGTCCCCTTACTTTTCAAATTAAATTTTGGCGCCTTTTATATATAGCTTTTGTGTTTTAAAAAAGTTCAAACATGGGTTTCTTTTTAAGGACGAAGAGCTGCTGTAACACTTATATAAAAAGTTTTAAGGATTTTTTTTCCTTATAATTCAATTGTATCACAACTTTAAAAATTTTCTGAATCTGTATAAATAACGATATATATAACGATATCCATAAAATCAAGATTTGTTTTTTTAATTTTTATTGTATAAAAAATAAACAACTTGCAACCATTTTTCAAATTTGGCTATATAGTTTAAGTTATTCTAAATAAGTTATCATTTACACAAAAAGTAAACAATCGAAATTGGTAAAAATAAATTATAGAAATATAAAAAGGGTAAAATTTGAGTAAATTTGGATGAACATAAGTGCTTTGTAAGGTATGCACAAACGTAACATCGTAAATGTGGATGTATAACCACACAAAGAAGAATATTATTAGAATAGAAATGATTAAGTGAATACTTCTTTTTGAAGGAATTCATTTTTTGTTATGGAAGTCAAAAATGTTTTTACTTTTTTTTCATATCAAATATATTTATTATTATCTCAACTATGTATAAAAACATCTAGTAAAATGTAAAAAAAGTATTTAAAGTATGTTTATGATTATTTTTATAATTATTTAATATTGATGTTAATTATTGTTGTAAGGATTTCGGATGAGGTTCAATTCAAATGGTTAACAAGACGTCATGTTCTATATATGCACATAACTTTAAAATATAACTTTGTAAGAATCACCTATCAATTAAGCTACATCCAGTTAATCTACCAAGAGTTGTCCA
Organism: Centaurea solstitialis; assembly: GCA_030169165.1. NCBI lineage: Eukaryota > Viridiplantae > Streptophyta > Magnoliopsida > Asterales > Asteraceae > Centaurea > Centaurea solstitialis. Next base: position 49,297,168 of record CM058044.1, read on the forward strand.
AGCATTCACGGCCGATTTCATATGCAACTTGGTGGCTGGTGCAAGTCACCTCAAGTCGTGTAGGATGTACAACTTCAGATGCAATAACGTGCCTAGCAGGTTGTCTTGAAGTTTATTATGTGAATTTCATTCAAGCACCATATTAATATCACATTGTATTTTTTTTTTTTTTGTATCTAACTTGATCTCGTTCAAAAATGACATCCCCCACCCCCCCCCCCCCCCCCCCCCCCCCTCTCCCCCCATCACTCATATAGCACTTTACCAATCACATTTCTGACCTCCTCCTCACTAACATATTATTTATATAATATGGGGTATGAATATAATTGACTTAAATGGAAAAGGGTGGTCACCAAGGATTGGGCCTTGAAATATTGGATGAACAACACAAAATAAGATGAACAAAATATAAGCCCAAAAAGATGTAGCTAGTAGTTAAGTTGCCAAGAGCCTGATACATAGTGTGAGCCAAATTACACCACAAAGATGACAAGATCGTGCAGATCAAGAGCAATGAAGAACAACGTCATTCACATGGTTGTATGAAATCAAAAAACAAGCTTTCCACAATTGTGCCAAGGCGGTTGGCAGCATGGAACTCATGGTTTAGTTAAAAATTCCAATATCGTCGGATTTAGAAATCACTTGAAGACGATTGTCATTTCAAATCCAAATATTATGAATTTCGATTGTTTTCATTGTATCTAAGGGTGTAAGCAAGCTTGAGTGACTTGTTACTTGGGATAGACTCATTAAAAGCTCGATTCAAACTCAAGTTCAACGAGTCAAAGCCAAGCTCGAGCTTTATTTTAGGCTCATTTAATCAATGAGCTTGAGTCTTTATGATTAAGCTCGATTAGGTTCACGAGCCTCAATAAATATAATATATAATTATATATATTAAAGAATAAATAATTATAAAAATAAAAAACATATTGAGCTTTTGACAAGTCCAAAAAGTATATACGAGCTCGAGCTTTTACAAATGAATGAATCAAGATTTATTCAAACTTAGATTGCAATATCAGTTTTTTTTTTTTTTTTTTAACTTTTTTGTCTTTTTATAATCTCATAGAGTCATAGGATCATAAATAAAGACCGTCTAAGAGTAATTAAAGTTATCATTTAGTTAAGTGTCATAAATAATTATGCATGTTAAAAATGTATGTCATTTTTTGTTGAATATATCTATTTTAGAGAAAGGATATATATCACAATCTACAATCTTAAGGAATATGTCCATTGAAGTACATTGGAGGTGCATTAAAAGGGTCACACCATAAAATGAAATAAAACCATACAAATCAAACTCTCTATCTTCGTTTGAAGCACATGATAATCATTAATTAGGAGACATATTTATGGAACTTCATATGTATAGGCGGTATAGCTTTTTGGAAGTCTTTAGAAGACAATTTTTTTATGCATTAAAACAAATAAGCATCATTTATGTTTTATCCTTTTCTTTCATTATTAAAGAATATATTCATTCGTCTCAAAATTACTGTTCACTTCATCAAGTATTATATAACACAAACAAAAATATTAAAAGTTAAAGTCGAAAAAAAAACTTTAAAAAGTCAAAATTTGATAATAATTTTGGAATGAGGGTAGTAATTAAGATCTATACATAAGATATGGTATTTGTACCACTCAAGCATTTCTTTTTGGAATTAATTCTTGTTATAAATGATTAAGTTCCTCATCTTTTTAATGAAAAACAATGAAACATTCTCATTTTGAATGATCAAGTCCTTGAATATTGTTTTTCTAAATAAATAAATCATTGAACTTCAAGAAATTGGTTACCTACATCCTTTAAACCCAAAACAAAGTTATATGTGATCGACTAGAAATTAAGATTTTAAATAAAAACAAGCTTAAAAAACACTTTTAGCGCTTCCAAACTTTATATCATTCAACCCCCTTGCACCCAACATAATTGCTCCCCTTGCCACCCCTCATTGCCCCAGCGTGGTCAGCTCACTATCACTGTTGTTGACCCTAACCTCGATCTCGCTCTTTTTGATCGGTTTCCTTTCTCCTTCTTTTTGACAAGTTTTCTTGTCTTTCATTACTCCCTTTTGATCTCTCTATATGTATGCCATCAAAGTTGTGTAAAAGCGGGAGAAAGGAAAGTGCGAATGGTGGAGATGGGCTATATGGACAATAGAACAACAATGGGGCAGTAAGGTGTGAGGAGGGAGAGCGATGCTCTTGGGTGCAAAGGGTATGAATAATGTAAGGTTTGAGAATGATAAAACTGATTTAGTTTTTTTTTTTTTTTTTTTTTTTGTTATTTTAAAGCTTTCTTAGCCACACAAGTAGTTTTTTTAGGTTAAAAGAATGTAGATAACGAACTTCTAAAAATTTGATGGTTTATGTTTGTAAGTTATTGTATATTCACGACATGTCTCATACAAAAATGTTACCAAGGAGTGTATGAATCTATAGGTTTAAGCCTATGTCCACAAATAAAAGTAAATTTCACACTTAAATAATTAATTTTAATGAATAATTATAGAATTTCTTAAAAACTAATAATTACATGGTGTTATCCCTAAACAAGCATAATTATTAAATGCTTTAAATAATTATACAATTGTTTACGGATACACATCAAAATTTATTTGTGGTCTATCTATATTTCAAGCAATAGAAATAAGAGATTGGGCAAATCAATTTTGGTGGATTGAAAAATTAAAATTTAGTCTTTCAGAAAAATAAGAAAATATTATTTTTCATTTTTGTAAAACACATATAGATTAAAGGTTTTTGAGCTAGCACCTGATAAGAGTTCTATGTATGTTTGTGTATGGATCACTAATAGAGGAATCATGTTTTGTATTCTTAGTGTTGTAGCAAATCTACACTAGATCTAAAAAAATGTGTAATTCTAAGCAAAAAACCGATTCCCGAAAACCCGACCCGAAAAATGCCGAAAAACCCGACCCCGAAATCCCCGAGGGTTGATCGGGGTCAGGTAAGGTGCGAAATTCTTCCTCCCATCCCCAAAAACCCAATTTTTAAATGTTTTTTTATTTTTATTTTATGTTTTGTAATATTTACAAAACAACCCTTTAACTTTCATTCTTTTTTTAATTTTGGCAGTAAACCTTTTTGTTTCCAACACCAAACACCAATAATAAAGGCTTTTTGGTTTGCATATTTCTTTTAAAACTTTGAAAAAGGGCAAAAAAGTAAAAAAAAAAAAAAACAAATTTGGGTGCCACGAAAACCCGCCCTAAAATCCCCGACCCTGAAAAATCGGATATCGAAGCCTTCATTCTCCACCCGAAACCCGAAAAAACCCACCCAATGCTCACCCTTAATCGAAACAGAATACATATGTTTGATTCTAAGATATGTTATCTAATTTACTGTAACCAAATTAATTTATTTTTTCGCTACATTAAATAGTTACAAATACTATATAAATCCCAGCAATGTTGTTGAAAATAAGAAAGTTTGTTGTATTTTGGAAACTTTTCTCTTATTCTTTTAACAAAATACAAACCGCATATTATTTTGGAAGAAACAAAAACAAACATGGGTTATATTTTTATATGGTCCTGTTTGTTTTTATTATTTTGTATGCTTATGAACTATAAACAGAAAGAATAAAAAGTACAACCACTACCAACGCCATTGTAAACGGTATAAGAACTTTAATTAATCATTAATGAAACTAACGTACTTCTTGTCCAAAAATGGAGAACCTAAATAAATACATACAAGATAAAAGAATCATACAAATACAAGTCTATAAATATAAATAAAGTCCAAATTATTGTGGTACAGTGGTTAGTGCTTGGAAGGTACATAGTGTCCATCCAAGTTCGAATCCCCCAAACACAAAAACATTTAACGTACTTCTTCTCCAATAATATGAATATCATGAAGAATACCAAGAATGATGAACACCAAAAACATTTAACAAAAAAAATCAATAACACCAAAAGCTAGCTAACATAAATGAAACTCTAAATCTATCCTTAAATCAAAATCCAATCCTTAAAACACCTATAATATTTAACAAATCTTAAATCCAAATCAAAATCCAAACCAATTTTAAATCCCACATCTAGGGGTGAGCATCGAAACCGGGTACCCGCTTTTGGAACCGGAACCGCTATGGAACCGCCAGTTCCGGAACCGGAACCGGTGTGAGTGGTTCCGGTTCCGGTTCCTAAAATACGGAACCGGTCGGGACCGGTTCCGGTTCCGGTTCTCATTTTTGTGGAACCGCTAACCGCCGGGTACCCGTCGGAACCGGTTAGGCTATATATATGTATATATTTATATATTAATAAAGGTAATTTTATATATATGATTATTTTGTTTAATAGACTAAATTTAAAATTATTATTTTACCTTTTACATTACGCATAAACTTACGACCACTTTTTCACTCGACTTATTTATTCTCTTTTTTCGATATTTTTATATCGTATTTAACATTTCAAGTTGTGTTTTTTGTTATTTTCATTTTCAAAAATTGTCGTAATTATTTATATAGTTTTTATCGGATAAGTTTTCATCGTTTTACTATTTATTTCGTTATGTTGTGACTATGTATAACTAATAATTTCTTTTTTATAACATAAAATATTAAAAAAACATTTAAAAAATTAGACACCTGGTACCCGGTTTCGGAACCGGAACCGGCGGTTCCGGGACCGGTTCCCAAATATGAAGAACCGGTGCAACCGGTTCCGGTTCCGGTTCCTTCATTCTAGGAACCGCCGGTTCCGGTTCCGGTTCCGGTTCCATGAATTTTGGCCGGGTACCCGGTTTTGCTCACCCCACATCTCAACACCTAATGGAAAGCCCTAAAGAGATTAACATTGAACACCTATCGAAAGAAACAAAAGCGAGACATTAATGTTTGTTTACGTCTCTTTATATATAAACATATTTTTATAATATGACAGTAGAGAAAAGTTCAAATGTGAACCACTTTTTGGTTGTGAACGTGAGAGTGCGCCACGTGGCAATCTGAAATTTCCTCAACTAAGCTTATGCATATTGCATAATGCTATCATTCAGACTGAATAAAGCGTTATGCAGTATGCATAAGGCTTGGTCGCACTCTGATGCGGGCGGGTTAGCCGCGGGTTAGCTTTATTCATGGCTTATTCAGTTTGCATAATAGCGTTATGTAGTATGAATAACACTAACCTGCGGGTTTATGCAAACTGAATAAGCCTTGACCCGCGTAAGTCAGATTGCCACGTGTCGCGTTATGGGCTATCCTCACATTCACAACCAAAAAGTAGTTCACATTTGAACCCACCCCTATGGCAGTTAGGGGTGTAAATAGGTCGGGTTGGGTTGGGTTCGGGTTCAACCCATTTATTAATTGGGTTGAAAATCTCAACCCAACCCAACCCATTTAGTTAAATGGGTTGAGATTTTCAACCCAACCCAACCTGATGGGTTGATGGGTTTGTAGCGGGTTGACCTGTTTATGGTTTGATGGGTTGGTAGCGGGTTGAACCTGGGTTGACCCATTTAATTTAAACTTTAAATTTTCTCAAAACCCTGTTCAACAATCTGAAATTTATACCTATGATATAGATTGTGAAATCGGTTTCGGTAACTTACTGTTTCGTGGTTGATGTTTGGTAATAGTCGCTAGTGGGGAAGGCGAAGTCTACCGACTGTCCATTAAATTTTCTTCCGATGGAGGTGGCACTGGAAAAGTTTGAACTTTGAAATTGAAGATGGAAAGGAATTAGCTAGAAAGTGATATAGAAATAAGAAAATGGAATGGACTAAAGAGTGTTTTAGGTTTAGGGAATTAGGGTTATATCATTTCTTTTAGTTTTCTTATTATTTATTATTTTAAGTTTATGTTAAAATATAAAATTAAATTAAATAATATGTTAAATGGGTTACAAACAGGTTAGAAATGGGTTGAGAGCAGGATACTAGTGGGTTGAAACCAGGTTGTAAATGGGTTAAAATTGGGTTGTAAATGGGTTGGGTTCGGGTTGTAAACAGGTTGAAAATCTCAACACAACCCAGACCCAATAAATAAATGGGTTAGGCGGGTTGACCCAATTAACTTAAACGGGTTGAAAATCTCAACCCAACCTGCTACTATTGGGTTGGGTTCGGGTTGGGTTGGCGGGTTGGGTTATTTTTTGACAGCCCTAATGGCAGTAATGTGTAAAATCATTAAGTAAATTAAATTTCTTAGAATCCATCATTTATACCTCATAAGTTACCCTAGTATTTCATTTTCTTATGGTATTTTTTACAAACGAAATGATCATGAATAACGTGGTTGTTTCTGATCATCTGGGTCCATTAGTTTATGTTCATTTAAGTTCGTTCCTTTAGCACTTAATAAACAAACACGAACACGAACACGAACACGAACAAATAACTTTTTTAACGAACAGACACGAACACACACAAAAAACATTCGTTTAGTTACCGTTTACATTCATTCGTTTATCCAGTTACATAAAACAAACGAACACTAACAGCCGAAGGTCCACTTAAACATTTGTTCACGTCCTATAAATCCGATTTTGGTCTCCATCACCATGGGAACAACCCATACTAAATTTAGCAAAGGATTCATATTAATTTGTATGGTGTAGAGCTCATACCAAGAAAGAAAAACAATATATTATTCATCAAATAATTTGTTGCATCCTCTCACGTTAGAATCTAAGCAGTTTTATCAATCTGGTCAACACCAATTGGATAGATTCTGGTCACACGTACAGATTCTAACAAGAATGCAGCATATATATCTCGGAGATAACTAGAAACTTTCTGTCGGCTAAATCCGTAAATTAATATTAAGCTCCGACAGATAAAAGACGGATCGAGTCCTCTATATAAGTAATCGTTCAAATTCGCAAATTAATAGTACAATACAACATCCATCATATATATCTTCATTGAAATATAATTCAGAAAACATGATGTTTTGCATGGGTATACTCTTTCTGCTTCTTGTATCATCTTGCAGTGGTAAGTTATAGTTTCGATCGCACACTACAACAAAACAGTGTTTATAGGACGTCATCAATGTCGACTTTAAGTGTTTTGATTGAACGTTTTATAGGATTTAAGTTTATTAGAACAAACAATAAAGTGTGTTATCTGAAATCTTGTAATAAGTTCATAGGACATTTAACAAGTTTTTAAGATATTTTTAGTACAAATTAAGCATAGTATAGGGAAATGTTTTATAAGCATATCTTTTTATAAAACACTTCTTCTAATTAAATAGTTTCTATAAAAAAGATAATGCGAGGTTTTGTTTTAAAAATGTTCTAGAAAGTTTGTTAAGACGTCCTATAAACTTATTACAACACTTTTAAACAAGATTATTTATCGTTTGGTCATGTAAAGCAGTCTATAATTAGGATACTAGACATTTTTGGAGTCCTATAAACCCAATTTTTAGTGACATCCGGGTGTCTGTTGTTCGTACTTTACTAGAACTTCAGAATCCCCCTGAAAGTCATATGTGCGAGGTTTGGGTTTGAGTCTAAGCACCGCTCCTCTGCCAATGGGATGCATATGCGCTGATTTACCTCTCTCATAATGGTTGTAGGACCAGTGCGATGGGGGCACCTCATAGGGTAACCTTACTAGAACTAATGTATTCTTCTTCTATTTGTTCATGAATGTACAGCTGCAAACTCGAATCTTTTACGCGAGTACATTGGCGCTGAATCCGACTCGGTTAAGTTATCAGACATGCCGATAAACCCTAAAGTTGAAGTCCATTTCATCCTAGCATTCGCAATCGATTACACCCCCGATAATCACCCATCACCCACAAATGGCAAATTTAATGTCTTTTGGGAAACCAACCATTTGGGTCCTTCGGAAATCGCAAAAATTAAAGCCAAGCACTCAAACGTCAAAGTGGCCGTTAGTTTGGGTGGCGATAGTGTTGGCAATGAACGAAACAAGGTCTTCTTTGCTCCCAAATCCATCAACTCATGGGTTAAAAATGCGGTCTCTTCACTTACTAGCATGATCCATCAATACAATTTGGATGGCATCGATATCGACTATGAACACTTTAGATCGGAAGAACACGAGAAAACCTTTGTCGAATGTATAGGACAGCTAATAACGATTCTAAAGAAACGCCGGACCATCAAATTTGCTTCCATCGCCCCTTATGAAGATGACGGGCCTGTTGAACGCAATTATTTGGCTTTATGGAAGAAATACGGACACGTTATAGATTATGTGAATTTCCAGTTTTACGCGTACGATAAGCTAAGTGTTTCACAGTTTATAAATCACTTTAACCATCAACAAGGTTCAAGCTATGCTGGAAGTCAACTTCTAGCCAGTTTCATAAGCAAGGGAAACTTAGGTTTGCCTCCGAATGATGGATTCTTTGAGGCCTGCAAAGAGTTGAAGAGACACGGGAAGCTTGGTGGCATATCGGTTTGGTGTGCTGATGAATCGAAAGCCTTCGGTTTTAGATATGAGAAAGCATCTCAAGCCTTGTTAGCAACTTGATGATCAAGAAGCTTAATTATGTTATTATGGGTACAAATCGAATATGTTCGGATTCTTGTTCCCGTATCTTTTATCCTTCCTTTTTTCAAAAATATCGAATAAAATGTTGTGATTACTCGAACCTACTCAATAATCCTCAGATCTTTTCGAATAAATTGTATCAAAGGTACCATATGTTTGATGGGGTTCTACTGGCCCTAGTTAATTTCTTTTGATTGTTCTTCCGTTCTATTATCAAATAAGATATTGCCACTCGAATATATTTGATGAATGTTTAGATGTTTCTGAATAAATTGTATATATCAAATGATCGATCCAACGTGTTCATGTCAATTCAGGTATTGATTCATAATCGGCCTTGGTGAACTCGTAGTGAAATGTTTCTGCTTAGACCGGGATCAAAATAACCCGTTACACTAATTAATTAACAGTTGAAAGTAATGGATATCAATGTCAATTCATCTTTGAAAAGTCCTATTTAAAGTAATAATAAGTTAATTTATAGAACGTTTTTAGGTATTTTTACAAGTTTTTAGGACGCTTTTATTAACTATTTATAGTTATAATTTTTTCTTCCTATTAATTACTTAAAAATGTTAGACTAGAATTGTTTTGTAATAAACTTAACCATTTCATTTTAAAATGTCAGTTATTGAGTTGTTTTTCCTAATTAACAATTGAATACTAGCTAGATATCATAGAGAAGTAACTTATTAAAATAGGTTCTCCGGTTGACTAATCGTAGCAAAACGATTGTAATAGCTTCGATAAACTCAATGACTAGTGAACGTCTGGAATCGAACCAAGGACAGATTGGATACCACACCCAGATGAGTCCTCAACCAATATGCACTTGGTCTTGCATCTTCTTAGAATCCATGTCTGTATGTGAGGCTTAATTCTCCTCCATTACCATGATCTATTATAGAGCTAAAAACAAGATAGATGTTAAAAAACAATATGTAATTAAAATCATCATATTCGTCGCATCCTTTTGGACGAACATCTATATTAGAATCTAGTGCTTCTCAAGAGTCCATTTCATCAGGTCAATGTCAACCCGAAAGATTCTGGTTATAATTTATATCAATCTATCATTGAGTTGCCGCCCATACATATTCTAGCAAGAATATATATAGAACATCGATACATATTGCTAACAAAGGAATAATTTTCTTTCGGCTGAATGATATATTTATCAAGCAGTAGGTTTCACCAAAACCCAAATTTACCCTTTCTAATTCTCATCAAACTCAGACAGAAGAAAGCATGATGTTTTGCAGTATTTTCATGGCTACAATAATCTTTATGCCCCTTTTCTCATCTTGCAGTGGTAAGTGTAACAACTCGTCCCACATGGATAGAAAATGGGATTTGTGAGCTCCTTAATTATAAGTCTAAAGCTGGCTACCCATAATTTCATTTTCAGTTTTCTATGAAAACTTTAGAAAATGCGTTTGGTTGAAATGGTGGGGTTTCCATTTTTCCATTTTAGAAAACTAGAAAACGTGTTTAAAAAAATTTGGAAAACTTCTAAAATTTTTCCTAATTACATAGAAGTTAGAAACAGAAAGTTTTCTTTTTCTTGAAAAACTTTTGAAAACTGAATGAACCAAACGCGTTAACTAAATTTTCATTTTCCTTAAAAAAAATCTTGGAAAACTGGAAAATTTCCCATTACCAAATGCACCTTTAGCTTTACATTATTCTCTAGTTCTTATTATTCTAGAACTAATCCTTTCATCTATTTGTTGATCATAAAGCTGCAAACTCAAATCTTTTCCGCGAGTACATCGGTGCTGAATCAGACTCTGTTAAGTTATCAGACATACCAATAAACCCTAATGTTGAAGTCCATTTCATCCTAGCATTCGCAATCGATTACACCCCCGATAACCACCCATCACCCACAAACGGAAAATTCAACGTTTTCTGGGAAACCAACAATTTGGGTCCTTCCGAAATAGCATCCGTTAAAGCCAAGAACTCAAACGTCAAAGTGGCCGTTAGTTTGGGTGGCGATAGTGTTGTCCATGATCGAAACAAAGCCTACTTTTCTCCTAAATCCATCAACTCATGGGTTCAAAATGCGGTTTCTTCACTTACTAGCATGATCCATCAATTCAATTTGGATGGCATCGACATCGACTATGAACACTTTATGGCAGATGAGAACACTTTTGTCGAATGTGTTGGACAGCTTATAACGATCCTAAAGAAAAGCCAGACCATCAAATTTGCTTCGATCGCCCCCTTTGAAGATAACGGGCCTGTCCAAAGCCATTACTTGGCTTTATGGAAGAAATACGGACACGTTATAGATTATGTGAACTTCCAGTTTTACGCGTACAATAAGCTAAGTGTTTCACAGTTTATAGATCATTTTAATCAACAACAAAGTTCAAGTTATGCAGGAAGTCAACTTCTAGCCAGTTTTATAAGCAAAGGGAACTTGGGTTTGCCTCCTGATGATGGATTCTTTGAGGCCTGCAGAGAGCTGAAAAGGGAAGGGAAGCTTGGAGGCATATTTGTGTGGTGTGCTGATGAATCCAAAGCCTTTGGTTTTAAATATGAACAAGAATCTCAGGCTTTGGTTTTAGGATCTGTGTAAAATTAATTAAGTACTCATTATAATCAATCAACATCCTTCTTTCTTCATTATGTGCATAATATGTTCAATTTCGTTTGCCCGTAGTTTTCCTTTTTTTTTTTGGTTCTTCCTTTTACGAAATAAGACACTCTAAAAGTCATTGAATCCATTGTGACGACTCTTCGATCAGCCATTTTTGTATCAAATTTGTATCTAATGACGAGCTCTTATTTTGACTTGTAATCCACCTTTTTATACTCAATCTTTCCGAAATTATCAAGTTTACAAGATAATTTTAAGCGTCGTAACAAGTTTTTATAGGATATTTTCAAAATAAAGCATCGTATTAGCTAAGTTTATAGAACGCTTTTGAGAATTGCCCCCATAAACCCATTTTTTAAAGGACACTTGTGTTTATTTATACGACTTTTTCAAAATTCAAATAGTGTTAGAAAATTATAGTTAATAATACGCTTTATTAGAGAAAAAAATGTTATTGAAAACCTGTTACGACGCCTAAAAGCGTCCTATAAACTTCTAACACTTTTAGATAGGCGGTTTTTTGTTTGGCCCTATAAGCGTATGTCCTATTAGAAAGCTTATATATTTTAAGCGTCCTATAAACTCAGTTTTACTGTACCATTTCGCTTTATAAAAAAAAAATATCACCAAAGTACCAAACTACCAAAGACAGTGGCACATTGTGTATTCTTGTGAAGATAGATATGACAAAAACTTTGTTTTTTTATGTGGCTTTTCTTCTTCGATGTGGCATATATATATATATATATATATATATATATATATCACAACATGGTTAAAACAAAAGAGTCTTCAATAACATCGAAATTTAATTAATTAACTAAACTTACATGGCATTTAAAGTTAGATTATTAACCTGTTTGTACGTTGCTCATAACTTAGAATAATTAATTCAAACATAATAACAACAGAAGCACATTTACGCCACCTTCAATTAATTTTAATAATATTAATATATCACATCCTAATTAAATATATAATTTGCTAGAAATTAACCACTTCTATTTAAGTGTTGATTTCTTAGTTATATTCAACACAGTTAACCATCAAAGATTCAACACAATTAATACTTTGATCAAAATGGGCTTCTTTAAACTCTTCTTTCTTCTTTTCACTCTACAAGCTCTTTTAGCTATGGCATCATCAACACAAGTTGCTAAACCAAAATCAGACCTTTTTCGTGAATACATCGGTGCTGAATTCAACAACGTAAAGTTTTCAGACGTACCCATCAACCCCAACGTCGAGTTCCACTACATACTCGCGTTCGCAATCGACTACACCACCTCATCGTCTGCATCTCCGACCGACGGCAAATTCAACGTCTTCTGGGACACCGATAACCTCGGCCCTTCACAGGTCTCCGCGATCAAGAACCAGCATTCGAACGTTAAAGTCGCGTTGAGTCTAGGGGGAGACAGCGTGGGAGGCGGAAGTTGCTACTTCTCCCCTTCCTCCGTCGATTCGTGGGTTTCTAACGCGGTGTCTTCCCTCACCGACATCATCCAACAATACAACTTGGATGGTATCGATATCGACTACGAGCATTTCCAAGCAGATCCCGAGACTTTTGCGGAATGCATCGGGAAACTCGTTACGACGCTCAAGAAGAACGGGGTCATCTCGTTTGCGTCTATAGCTCCGTTTGACGATGATGAGGTTCAAGGGCATTACCAGGCTCTCTGGAAGAGTTATGGCGACGTCATAGACTATGTGAATTTCCAGTTTTACGCGTACGATAAGGGGACAAGTGTTTCCCAGTTTATGAACTATTTCGAGACGCAAAGATCCAACTATGGAGGTGGTGATATGTTGGCTAGTTTTATAAGCGACGGAAGTGGTGGGTTGTCGCCTGAAAACGGGTTCTTTACCGCGTGTAATAGGCTGAAAAGCCAAGGGAAGCTTGGTGGGATCTTTGTGTGGTCTGCGGACGATTCTAAGGCGTTAGGTTTTCGCTACGAGAAGCAGTCACAAGCTTTGCTAGCGGTCCCTCGTTAGGGTATATTATGTCGAGTTATATGGTTGTAATTATTGTGTCGCTGTAACTATCATACGTTGGTACAATATAATTATCGATATGATAGTGAAATCGAGATTTATATACCCAGATTCTCGAATTACATATTTGTATGAGAATTAAACGGTTATAACCGTTAATGGATAAGAAGAAGAAAGAGCAATTACAACTCTTATCCAAACTTACATTTACACCTAAGGGGGACGTATATCAAATTCTTACCGGGTAAGCGCTTACCGGCAAGAGATTCGTCTTTATTTACCTTATCGTCTAACATTCTTAGCCATGAAAATAGATTGTTGGTAAGTATCTTAAAACCGGTAAGCGTTTACCGCGTAATACATGGGCGGACCTACCTTTGTGCCAACGGTGGCACGTGCCACCGTCTCATCAGTATAAAAAATTCCACCGTATTAATTTGTTGTGTGCCATATAAATTTTGAAACTGCAATAAAAACATAAATTTTATTTGGCAGATTTGATTAGTTCCTTGCCTTTTAAAGGGAGGTTTAGATTTCAAATTTTGTTAAAGTCATTTTCTTAGTTTTTAGTTTTTAATATCATATTTAGTATGTTTCTATTAAGGTTGTAATTAAGAGGATTCGACCTCGAGACCTTTGATTTGAAAACAAGGGACCAACCACTATACCAATATTTACTTTGTAAAAAATATCTATATACATACTTCTTATAGTCAAATGGTGCTACCCTTTGAAAAAACTTTTGGGTCCGCCCCTGGCGTAAATGCAATAGTCATTTCCCACACTTACTAGTAAGACAATCGGTTTTTGCCTTGTCTCTTATATGGTAAGCTTCTCGATCGTAGACATGTTTACTCAATAAGGTAAATGATATCGGTAAGAGCACTTAAACACTAAGAGCTTAGTAAACAGCCCATTAGAGTTTTTTTAGCGATGACTCAAAACTCTAATCAAGAGGATTATAGTTTTGATTCCACAGCCCTAGCTAGCTTATACTTAGCGAAATTTCCACCTAGTTAGAGATCAGAGATCCAATTCAAGGACGTTTTCGACATCTTGAAATTAGTTCTGATCATCTCCGAAATGCAAAATCTCTAAGTTATAAAATTAAAAAAACCTCGAGACGCTGCCCTAGACTCCGCCCGCTAATTAAAGAGTGAGTGGGACCACCACCAGGGGGATCAAGCCCTACTATAACATAATTGATTTCATAGGACGCCAACAGTAAATAACGTCTTAATAAAGTGTTTTATATAGCCAGACAAAAAAATGCCCTATTTAGAAAAAGTTTATAGGACGCTCTTAGGCGTCATAACAAGGTTTTTAGAATAGTTCTGAAATAAACGTCTTATTAACTATTTTATGTCGTAATATTTGAAAAAAATATACTATAAACACAAGTAATCTCTAAAAAGAGGGGTTTGTTGGAAAAAAAATCAAATAGTATTCAATAAAATAGTTAATATAACATTTTATTTGAAAAAAAAATTACAAAAACACAACGCTCAAAAACGTCCTATAAACCTATTGTTACACTTTGGTTCTATAAAACCCTCTATTATGACACTTATTTATTTTAGGTTCCTGATAAACCCGATTTTGTTGTAGTACCCTTGGAACCCTGCACGGGAGCATGACCCCCTTGACCCCCCGCTTTATGTCGATCTAAGCTAATCGTTAGGGGCAAATTTAAACAAATCGAACATGTCATTTGGATCGATTTCGATTCATAATCTCATATACGACACTTGTGCTTCTAACTAGAAACTGATCAAATCTTGCACCATAAACAGAACAAAAAACTTTCATTCAAAAAGTACTTTTAATTACATCACAGCCAACATAATACACATCCATAGTATATACTTACATATGAGTAAACCAAACAATATATAGCACAATAGGAATGCTAACTAAACTGCCAACAAAGCTTGTGACTGCTTCTCGTAGCGAAAACCCAACGCCTTCGAATCGTCCGCAGACCACACAAAGATCCCGCCGAGCTTCCCTTGGCTTTTCAGCCTATTACAAGCCGTAAAGAACCCGTTTTCAGGCGACAACCCACCACTTCCGTCGCTTATAAAACTAGCCAACACATCACCACCTCCATAGTTGGATCTTTGTGTCTCGAAATAGTTCATAAACTGCGAAACACTCGTCCCCTTATCGTACGCATAAAACTGGAAATTCACGTAGTCTATGACGTCGCCATAACTCTTCCAAAGAGCCTTGTAATGACTTTGAACCTCATCGTCGTCAAACGGAGCTATGGACGCAAACGAGATGACCCCATTCTTCTTGAGCGTCGTAACGAGCCGCCCGATGCATTCCGCGAAAGTCTCGGGATCCGCTTGAAAATGCTCGTAATCAATATCAATGCCGTCCAGGTTGTATTGCTGGATGATGTCGGTGAGGGAAGAAACCGCATTGGAAACCCACGAATCGACGGAAGAAGGGGCGAAGTAGCAGCTTCCGCCTCCCACGCTGTCTCCTCCTAGGCTCAACGCGACTTTTACGTTCGAATGCTGGTTCTTGATCGCGGAGACTTGCGACGGGCCGAGGTTATCGGTGTCCCAGAAGACGTTGAATTTGCCGTCGGTTGGAGATGCAGATGATGAGGTGGTGTAATCGATTGCGAATGCGAGTATGTAGTGGAACTCGACGTTGGGGTTGACTGGTACGTCTGAAAACTTGACGTCGTTGAATTCAGCGCCGATGTATTCGCGAAAAAGGTCTGATTTTGGTTTAGCAACTTGTGTTGGTGATGCCATAGCTAATAAAAGAGCTTGTAGAGAGAAAAGAAGGAAGAAAAGGTTAGAGAAGGCCATGGTTGTATGATGGAATAAAAGAGAAGATGGGTGGTATTGAATGTGGTTGATGGAGGGAGGAAAGGAGGGTTAAATAGAAGAAATTTGATGGATTTAAAAATGGTGGAGTAGTGTGCTTCTGCTGCTGTTAATGGTTGTTGAAATGTGTTTCATATATTGGGCATAAAAACAAGAAAGAAGCCTCATATTTGCTTCTTCTTTGATGTTTGTGGGTAGCATTCAGAGTCAACTAGGAAGACTTTTGATCCCCTAAATCTTAACATCTTAGGGTGTGGTTTCAAGGAAGTGTGAATTTTTTTATTAAAATGTAATTTTATAAAGATGTATAAGAGGGTCAGAATTTGCACTTTTACTTCATTACCCACTAATTATAATTGTTACACAAAAACTTAAATCATGTAATTTTTGCATAACAACTAATTTATCATTAAAAAAAAGTTCAGATAATTGGTGCATGTTGGTATGGATCTATACCAACTAAAAGTTTAAATTACAAATTTATATATGTTAACATATTTACCA
The DNA here is from genome assembly GCA_030169165.1 of Centaurea solstitialis. Taxonomy (NCBI): domain Eukaryota; kingdom Viridiplantae; phylum Streptophyta; class Magnoliopsida; order Asterales; family Asteraceae; genus Centaurea; species Centaurea solstitialis. The sequence goes on from CM058044.1 coordinate 49,313,662, forward strand.
ACTCGATTTAACCAAAACCGAGAATCCAAATAACATAACATTTTGTACCACTTATCACTTTATATACAAGAATTTAAATAACTTTTATATAATACAACTATTCCTTGATAATTTGATACAAATGGACAATGAGAGCAACTAGTTATTAAGAGTCTGGGCTTCGCACCGGGTTATAAACTGTGATAGATTTATCATAAGTAGTAAGATAGATTTATATGGATTTGTATGACGAACTTCATGCATTGTATTGTGAATTTAACTATATGTTTGCAATCAAAAAGAGATGTATATATGGTGTAGCTGATATCTATTTTACAGTGTGTGTGCCGGGGGGTATATGTTAATTATTATTTTAAAAAGATTTAATAAATCAATAAATAAAAAATATTAATTTTAAGAAGATTTTAAGATAAAGTTTTGAAAAAAATATCATGTACTTATCAATAGTTTAATAAAATTATTTGATTATTTTTTATATTAAAGTTATGATAGTTTATAATTAACCAATAAAACAAAATGTCATAATAAAATAAATAAATAAAGTAAAGTAACAAAATGTGAATTATGTAATTTGAAAATAAAAAATATAAAGATGGTATATGATAAGGACCAAATGTGTAATTTAATCAAACATTTTTTTGGATGAGTTAACCAACTTAATTTAACAAAGTTGGATGGAGGGATGAAAATGAAATAAAATAAACTCATAAGGATGAAAAGAGAAGTTTTTAAATATTAATGACTAAAAACACTCTAAATATCAAACTATAGAGACCAAATTCATACTTTACTCCATATCAAACTATAGGGACCAAAATTGTACTTTGCTATATATGTTTACTATTTACTTCCCTTTGTAATTCATACTTTACTTTATATCAAACTATAAGGACCAAAATTGTATTTTATTATATATGTTTACTATTCATTTCCCTTTGTAAATTGATATAAGGGATAATGAGGTTGATGTGGACGAGGTACTAAAGTTGTTAGGGTCGAAAGAATGAATTTAATTAATTTCAATCCATCCTTCTATATCATAATTTAGTGAATTGAAAATAAAAACAATTAAAGTTTAAAATCAAAATAAGTTGTTTTATACTGATAAGTAGATAAGGTACAGTAAAATGACTAAAATACCTCTTGTCAAACTGAACTTAACAGAAATGTTAACAATCGTTAAGATAAAGAACCAAATCTGTTAGGAATTGACAAACTTGAAAAACAAATATAAAAAAACAAAGTTGAGGGACAAAAACAACTGAAATTGACATACAATAGGAACCAAAAATGATAGCTAAAAAACTATATATTTAACCATTCTAAACTTCTCAAATTTCAATCTACAACCTCATCCTTCTATATTTTCAATTCTACTTGTCAATCTTTTGCACTACATCAATGTGAAACAACCAACTTAAGTTAACCTTACAGTCCAAGATATGAGAAAATCTCAAATCTCATAATATCAACTCATTCACCTTGATTGTTTCTATAATGTATCAAAATCTATATTATTTTAATCCAAAGAAGCATCTTGGTAGTAGGAAATGCCTTGCTAATACAGTGGATTATTATGTAGCATTTTCTACTAGCTTATCATTTTAAACATAGAAACAACTTGTTGAGTTCTTGACCAAATGGGTGTTTTTAAAAAACATATTTACCAAATGGGTGTTGTTTTAAACATATTTACAATTTAGGTGTAGTTTTCTATTTAATGGGCTTTTAATGCCTAAACATATTTACCATTTAGGTGGGGATTTTGGCGGCTATGCCCATAAGGGCACCCCACCTTTAATCTTATACCCATTATCTCTCCCTTTTAGCACCTCATACCCCAAAAATGCCATTATGAGGTCCGTTATAACGGACTTTTCAGTAGAAGACAAAAATAACACATTTTACTAGTAGAAGTCAACAAAAGATGCCGTTATAGGACCGTTATAACGGTATTAACGCCGTTATGGTACCGTTATAACGGTATTAACGCCGTTATGGCGCCGTTATAGGACCGTTATAACGATAACGGTGCGTTATGCAAATATGTTATGTAGACTGGTCAAAATTGACTTTTTGTCGCCTAGCCAAAGGATCGTTATAACGGCACCATAACGGCATTAATACCGTTATAACGGTCCTATAACGGCTTTTTTGTTGACTTCTACCGGTCAAATGTGTTATTTTTTTGTCTTCTACTGAAAAGTCCGTTATAACGGACCTCATAACGGCTTTTTGGGGGGTGTGAGGTGCTAAGAAAGAGAGAAAATGGGTATACGATCAAAGGTGGGGTGCCCTTATGGTTAATCCCCATTTAGGTGTAGTTTTCTATTTAATGGGCTTTTAATGTCTTTTTCCTATTTTTCTTTACTATTTTTTATTATTTTTTTGTTTCTGATTTTTTTAACGTTTTTTAAAGATCATATAAATAAAAAGCTTATGCATGGTTAAGTAAAAAAATATATAAAACAATAATACGGTTCTGAAAAAAATCATATAAAAACAAACCCGTCTGAAAACCCAAAAATTAAAAATGGTATAAAAATGTTGAGGAGTTTGGGTTGGCATTTTCAGAACCAAACCTACCAAAAAGCTCGAACATTTTAGACATTTTTTTATTAATGTGAGTATTAATATATACTATTAATATGTTTCGAAAAAAATATATTGAAAAAAAAATCTCAAGTACGATTAAGTTTTTATTGAAAAAACAACAATAAAACTCAAGTACGGTTAATGTTTTTATTAAAATTTAAGTACGATTCAGGTTTTCGGTTAATGTTTTTGGGTGAGCAAAACCCGTCCAACCCAAACTACCCGTTTGAAACTTGAATCGTACTTAAACTTTAAAACCAAGACCCGAAAACCTAATTTAATTGAGTTTTATAAAAACATTAACCGTACTTGAAAACATTAACCGAAAACTTGAATCGTACTTAAACCTGAACTGTACTTGAGTTTTATTGTTGTTTTTTTCAATAAAACTTAACCGTACTTGAGATTTTTTTTCATATATTTTTTTCGGAACATATTAATAGTATATATTAATACTCACATTAATAAAAGTATATTTTAAATGTTCGGGTTTTTCGGTAGGTTTGGTTCTGAAAATGTCAACCCAAACTGAACCCAAACTCCTCACCATTTTTATACCATTTTTAATGTTCGGGTTTTCGGACGGATTTGTTTTCATATGAATTTTTTCATAATCGTATTATTGTTTTATATATTTTTTTACTTAACCGTACATAAGCTTTTTATTTATATGATCTTTAAAAAAAACATTAAAAAAATCAGCAACAAAAAATAATAAAAAATAGTAAAAAAAAAAAGTAGAAAAAAGGCATTAAAACTCCATTAAATAGAAAACTACACCTAAATGGTAAATACGTTTAGACGTTAAAAATCCATTAAATAGAAAACTACATCTAAATGGTAAATATGTTTAAAACAACACCAATTTGGTAAATATGTTTTTTAAAAACACCCATTTGGTTAAAAACTTTTTAAGAGAACTTATTATTTAACAAAAGAGTAAATTACATATTTGGTCCCTATGGTTTACACATAATTGCACTATTGATCCCTAATTTAAAATAATTATGGAAATGGTCCCTACAGTTTACATTATATTGCACTATTGGTTTCTATCATTTGTAGTTTACACTAAATTGCACTATTGGTCCCTATGTTTAACAAATTGATTTCACATAGAGTTACAATTTGGAACTAATAGTGCAATATAATAAAAACCATAAGCACCAAATCTATAATTATTTTAAAATAGAGATCAATAATGCAATTTTTGAAAACCACATGGACCAAAAATGTAGATTACTCTTAACAAAATTACCTACATTCTCATCAAAAAACCGATATCACAATCACACCATTCGCAATAACTTGTAGATCAATTTACTAAAACCAAAAATAAATCAATTCATAAAATCTGGAAAAACCAATAAAATCATTCCATTACTTTCTTTATAGTAACAAAAGACACAAACCACTAACTACACCCGTACCCACAAAGACCAAATTCAGATCCTAACCCGACCCGAATCTTTCTTGACAGCAAGACTTTTCCCCCCAAATTTTCCAAAACCCTAACCACCGAATCCGTACAGCGTACGTCCTTGCCTCTTCAACGCATACACCACATCCATGGCGGTCACCGTCTTCCGCCGTGCGTGCTCGGTGTAGGTCACGGCATCTCTGATCACGTTCTCTAGAAAGATCTTAAAAAACTCCGCGAGTTTCTTCATAGATTAAGCCGCTGATACGCTTCACACCGCCTCTTCTCGCCAATCGACGGATCGCTGGCTTTGTGATTCCCTGGATGTTGTCTCGGAGAACTTTCCGGTGACGCTTTGCACCTCCTTTCCCCAGTCCTTTGCCTCCCTTTCCACGGCCTGACATTATCGAATTTTCTTCAAATTGCTTCGAGATCTGTTAACAGAAAAACGAAATCAAAAACTGGAGAGATTGAAATTATAGGGGACTGAATGTTGAAACTAGCGAATTTCGGAAGAAAACCTAGAGAATGAGATTGAAATTGAAACTGTATCTAATTCATAAAATGAAATTGAAATCAAAGGAGCATGAAAATCTAGAGAAATTTCGGATGAAAACCTAGAGAATGAAATTGAAATTGAATTGAAACTGTATCTAATTCATCAAATGAAATCAAATGAGCATGAAACTAGAAAATTTTCAAATAAAAAGCTATAAAGTGAAACTGAAACAATATCTAATTCATCAAATGTTGTTGATTGAATTGAAACTGTATCTAATTCATGAAATGAACTCAAAAACTGTATCTAATTCATCAAAATTTGTTGATCGAATTGAAACTTTATCTAATTCATCAAATGTTATCGATTGAATTGAAACTATAATAGATCTAATTCATCAAATCAAATGATTGTTGATTGAATTGAAATTTAAACGTACCTGATGGATCTTGTGGATTTGAAGAAATGGAGATGGAGCGTTTGATGATGTTAAATTGGGGGTTTTTGTGTGTATATATACTGGGGTGATTTGGGGGGTTTGATCCTGTAGGTGATACTTGGAAGTACTGGTAGAGGTTGATGGATGAAAATGGACGGTCTCGATGACGTGAGGTTCTCACACGGATTGGTGACGTGGCAAGGGTGTTTTTGGAGTGGATTAATACGAAAATGATGAGTGGTTCTTTGTGGGAAAAATACGCGCGCGGGTTGAGGTTTTGATTCTCGTAATTTAAATATTTTCGGATTAAGTGAAATCAGAAAGCTTTATGAATTAAAGAACGGGTAGGTTATTTGCACTTTTTGACTTGTCATCTACACCTCTAAAAGTGAATTGCTATCTCACATCTATCAAAATAAAATTCCCTTTTTATATTTCAATGCATGTCTTTTCAATTCTCGATGCATTACACCCTTATTAGGCCATCCGCAGCCGTACAGGTCATAGAGGTTGTCACCTCAGCACCACATCAGCTTTACCACCACCTTACCACTATCATAGTACCATATCATTTCATCTTTACCCGTACCACTCATACCACTCTATATAATTAATTAAAAAAATAAAAAGAAAAAGAAAAGTAGAGAGAAAAAGAAGGAAGAGATGAACGGTACGTGGGTACCGCTGGACATACCATGCAGCTCCCGTTCAGGTGTGGCACGGCGGTTTTACCGCCTGTGCAGCTGCCGTGCAGCTACCATGCAGGCCCGGCCGCGGATGGCCAAAAGGGTGCAAATAACAACCCCTTAAAAAATTATTACTTTAACTTATGGTTAAAATTTGAATCATTTGTTGCTAAAAGATTTACCAATGCGTTAAAATTTAAAAACTAATTTCAATAAATAAATAAAAAAGTTAATTACCAACAACCTCAAGTGGTTTCGAATGGAATTGGGTTTGAGAAATAAAATGCTACAAACCTTTGTAGATCTGCAACAATCTAAGGAGAATGAAGTATTTTGAAAGGAGCACAAACAACCAGGTATGAAGAAGGTGTCATCAAACATTGAGGGAGAAAATGAAGCGTGTTTTTTTAAAAGGGTAGAGGAGGTCATTTTAATGACTGAATGTGGACAATGAGCTCCATGGGCTGAGCGAAAAAGCCCATAATATTTTCATTAAGCCACAAGTAAACACTTTAGTTTGGTTGTGCGAATAAGCCCATTAAGTCACAAGTAAACATCCCCTTAGGCTATGAGTAGCGCTCGCAGGCTTGTCTTTAGGCTCGCCTGCAGGCTTTTATAGGGCTTGGACGGGCTGGGGTACTCCCCCGGCAGGCTTCTAACACATGTTCGGATGAGGACTCGCAAGCATGATGTTAACCAATCGTTTCTCTCACTCTCCTTATTTCTCTCTCTCGAAAAAGTTAAAAGTTAAATACATGTATAATATAAATTTCTTTTGTTTCTTAAAAAAGAGTCTCATTCATAATTTGCTTTTCATTTGTCATGGGGCACAATTAAAAGTTAAAAATTATAATTATAGTAAGTTGTTGGCCAACTCTACGGTAATTGATGTGTATGCACAAAGCCCCACCCCCACTTTGCACAAATACCCCTAAAAGGCCGTTATAAGGGCCGTTATGCACTTTCAGTCAAATAACGGGGTTTTGCGCCGTTATGGCGCCGTTATAGCGCCGTTATAACAGCGTAACGGTGTGGGTATATGTGCAAAGGGGAGCACCGTTATGGGCATAACGGCAAAGCACTCCCAACTCTAGGCACAACTGAAGCTCATTGAACGATATTAGACTTAAAGAGAAAAAAAAATTCTACTTCCGGCATGATGAATAAAAACAATTTTTTTTCTTTTTAAAACGTTCATACCATACATAAGATCTACACTAGTTAAAAATAAGAAAAGGAAGGTGGAACTTTTTGGGCGACCCTGCCGTCTACTACAAAACATCCGATAAAATGGAAGGAAGTTGTTTTAATAGAGAAAAACCCGATGAATCTCATGAATTATAAAATAGTTTTTTAAATCTTCATTATTTGTAACACCCCTAAAACCAGCTGGCCCAATAACTTCGAGTTCAACTAAAAACCATGGTGAAAGTTATTGATAGCCCATGACTTGAGGCTTATAAGGTGCTAACAGCTTCTACTTTCTTTCCATGTGGGACGGGTTGTTACGTTATTTGAATATGGAACATCATAAGACAGAATAGGAATGAAACGGCATAGCTCCTATATAAACTACTAGGAAGATGATAGTGAATAAGTCGAGACCTAATAATTGATGTAACCCAAACCTGTTGAGAAAGACTGGAATGGGAAATAAAAGGACGTAGTTCTACTTGTAACATTTCTTCACCTTTACTGTTCTCATTCTAAAGGGTTGTTTAGTTGGTGCTGACCGGGTCAACATTAATGACCGAGGTCTGACCAGGGGTCTGACCAAGCCAAAACCAAAATCTATTTACCCGAGTCAGATCTGTTTATTCTATGTTTCCCCTTTCTGTTCCCCTCTTTTTTTTTTAAACATCCAACTACAAAAAAAGGTTAAACTAGTTTTTTTGTTTATTGGTAATCACTAACCATAGACACATGTAGTATACACTCTTACCCAAACAACACTTACCCGAGACAGCACTCTTACCCGGTAAAAGTTAATAAACACCCCTTACCTCTAAAAAGTCCCTTTACTTTCAGTTTAAAAGTTTTGATGTTGGGTTTATAAGATTAAGAATACAATATGGTTTTTCCTTTTTAGTTTTAGATAACACGCCTAAAATGAAAATATTAACAGCACGCAAAGATTGCAACCAAGGCATAAAACAGAATATTAGTTTGTTCCTAATATCATTAAGAAAATAGCTTCTATCAAAACCTATTTATATAAATCAGAACCAGTTGTTAAATAATTTCTATTGATATATCATCACTCTGCCTTGTGCTTCAAAGACTTGGAGCTCGTTTTAGCCCCGTTTATCCACCCACCCACACACTTGAGGAATTCATCGATCAAGATCACTGGCAAAGCAACCGCCAACACTAACAACCACTCGTTCAGGCTTAGAGGAACGATCCCGAAAATTTGGGCAAGGAAAGGAACATATAGAATCAAGAAGTGAAGCCCGAAGGAGATGGACATTGCAAGAAGCAACCACGGGTTGACCCATGGGGGCATGGTCAACAGGCTCTCGTCCTCCGAAAGGGCATTTAGGGAATTGAACATCTCAATGGCCACCAACACGGAAAGGGAGAGGGTCATGGCTTTGACTTTTCCGGCACTGAAGTACTCGCAAGGGTCGGATGCAAAATCGAAGACTTGGTCTCCGGCTTTAGGGGAGACGGTGAAATTCTGCCAAGATGAACACTGGTCCCAGTTTCGGAGCTGGGAGAAGGTAATAGGGCTGTGCTCGTCGCTGCTCAGGTCTATACCCAAGAATGAAGCGTGAGTGTACCAGATGACGAAAACGCCCACGGTAGCTATACCAACGTAGAGTCCAATCACCTGCAGACATGGTACATGCATCAGGGGAAGGTTCATGTAGGAACCGTAAATATTTTGTGATCAGATACTTTGTTCAAATAAAAGTGTTTGTATGTGATAGTTCCCTTTGCATTTTTGCAAAGAGGCCGTACCCAAAGGAAGGCATCTTTTAAAAGTTTTAAGAGAAAAACTTACGAGATATCGAAATAAAATCCAAGGACTAATCAAAGAATCATCGCTCCTGCGAGGGGCCTTTTTCATGATGTACTTGTCAGGTGGATTAAAACCCAAGGCTGTTGCAGGAGGTCCATCGGTAACGAGATTCACCCATAGAAGCTGAACTGGAATCAGACCTTCGGGAATCCCGATGGCAGCAGTTAAAAATATGCTAGCAACCTCACCAATATTTGAAGAAATCATATACCTGTGGAGAAACTGCAGTTAGTGCAGGCTACTTTCAAACTCTATTTGGTACTATGCATCAGTTTGGCAAACAGAATATTCTGCAAAATTTTAAAAGCAATAATAAACTAGAAAAGGAAGACAAACGAACCGGATAAAGGCCTTCATATTGTTGTAGATGGATCTGCCTTCTCCAACTGCGGCTACAATTGTGCTAAAATTATCATCTGCGAGAACCATGTCAGAAGCTTCCTTTGCAACCTGGACAAAAAAATTCAGGAGATGACCAAATTGATGAAAGTTGGAATATGTTTTAAACTGATATCTATAATCAGTAGATGGTGAGACTGAATAAACATCTTATGTAGATATTTTTTTCATTTGGCCTTTGGGACAAAAGGGAAGAATAGTGGTGTGAGATACATGCATAATCATACAGACTACGATATGCTGCAATAAGACTATATATTTCGACAATCATACGCAAAATTTGCTAAGGCAATAAGACTTGAGAGATCAATGGGAATGTAAGTAACATGGGAAGAATAGGAGGAAGAAAATAGAACAGGCAGGTTTCAAATGGACTCCAGCCTCAATCCATTCTTCATGGGTTAAAAAGACAAAACACAATGTCAAGAAGCAAGAGTCAGAGCAAAATAGGAATACAAATGCTTGACACCAGATCGGCTGATAATATGGGGGTTCAGATAAAACCATGGTAGATAAATATTTGGGATTTTGAATGGTTTCTCCAAATGCTTTAGGAAACTGAAATTGATATTTGGCAGTGAAACACACTCCAACACAAATGCTAACCATTTGATATTGGTACACTATGTTCATTACTAAACAAGAAATTGAAAAGATTGGAATATAACTTATGTGCACAGATAGCCAACTTTTCTATTAAAACTACAAAGATCAAAATGCATGCAGATTCACAAGTAAAGGCATTTATGGAACAGAAACAAAATTAAAAGGAAGATTGGCATATATCCTTGCGGATAGATAGATAACTAGCAATTAGCCAATTACAAACCATAGTGTCATCAAAATGCATGCATATGCACAAACAAATATATTTGAGAAACAAAAATACCTCAGTCCCAGCAATTCCCATTGCAATTCCTATGTCAGCCAACTTCAAAGCAGGTGCGTCATTCACCCCATCCCCAGTCATCGCAACCACTTCACCAGCATCTTTGAGCAGCCTCACTATCTCTTGCTTGTGACATGGTTCAGCCCTTGAGAAAAGAAGTCCTCCTTTCTGGGCAAGATGACCTTTTTGATCAGGATGGTCCATAAATTGTCTTCCGGTTATGCTTTTCGAAGTGAGGTCCTCAGCAGGTCCAAATACCCCTATCTCGCGACATATTGCTTCGGCTGTATTCTTGTTATCTCCTGTTATAACCATTACTTGGATTCCAGCTGCTCTGCAGTCTTCAATTGCTTGGCGAACCTCTTTACGGGGAGGATCCTTGACAAATAATATTAACACAATAATTCAGTTGAAATCTTCTTTGACATCGATGAGCACATAAGAAACCAAAACAACACATATTAACTCCTCACCCGCAATCCCGCCAAGCCAGCAAAGGTCAGATTACTTTCGATTGAAGAATAAGTGGTTGGATTAAGTAAAAGGTTATGAGCAGGATGGTCTTCATCACCATTATATGTTGTAAATTCTGAAGGATCATCCTTGTATGCAAAACCCAAAACACGTAATGCACCCATCGACATTTCATTGAGGCTGTCTAAGATTGCATCTTTTGCCCTCTAGTCAAGTTCAACAACAGAACCATCTAGCAACTGGATGTAGGAGCTTCTTTCCAACAAGTTTTCAACGGCACCCTGATAAAAATTGAGCACCTACCTAATTAATATTCATTGAGCAAACAGTTTTAAGCATTTTAGCTGTGGTTAGCATCAAGGTAGAAACTAACTGTAGGCTATTTAAATGTAGGTTACAGTGATAGATATACAAATTTCAGTTTCAAATAAAATCTTGCATTATTCTATATTCAACCATGTTTCAAACTAAACCTGTTCATTTTGCACCCTACTATACCATGAAGGTTCGTATCATATAATTTCAAAACTAAATCTCGACAACGGATGTACTACCTTCACAAGTAGTGAATTTCTCCCAGAGTCCGAAGCCACAATAACCCCCATAGATTTCCTATCACGGTCAAACTCAAGAGTGGCAATCCTGCGTCCAGTTTTACTCCATGCCTGAGAACAACCTTTATTTCACAGGATTACAGGGGAACGATTAGCGCTTATACTTAAGCAAGTAAAATTAACAGAGAAGAAAGCCATTGTGAACTTACCCATAAGGTCATTGTAACCAGTAGATGAACCAGAACTCAAACCAGAAGGAAGTCCCATTTTCTCAACAAGAACCTGAAAAATAGAAACAGCTAATTGAGCTTGTTGTTTGCCCTCAAGATATCATTATAGGTGAACCGTATGCTATAAGGGCAAGTGCCCAATTGCACTCAAGTGGCTAATGTGTACCAGTTAATAAACACTAGTGTGGGTCTGATACAAGTAAATAACACACGTGTTAAAACTACTATTTACTGTACCTTTAGTGCTGCCTCGGTAGGCATCCCGCTGGCAACGTAGCCTTTGTCAGATTGCTCGATGCTAGCGTCATTAACCAAAGCCGCAATCTTTGTAATTGTCTGAAGGTTAGCATCCATTTGACCAGCCGGTCAGTCTTCTATTTTACCATCCAATGGATTATATGTCGTCCCTTCCACATTGAACAAACGGACAGCATTTGGTCTATGACCCATAGCAACAAGCTTAGCCACAGCCATCTGGTTAGTGGTCAGAGTACCAGTTTTGTCGGAACAAATCACTGTAGTACACCCAAGTGTCTCAACACTAGGTAATTTCCTAACAAGAGCATTCTTTTGGGCCATCTTACGGGTGCCAAGGGCCAGGCAAGTGGTAATCACAGCAGGCAAACCTTCTGGGATAGCAGCAACTGCCAATGCCACGGCAATTTCAAAGTAATAGGTACACTTCTCAAATGAAAATTTGAAATTCGCGGGCCAACCATTAACATACTCCCAAGAAAGGAAGTACTTTACATTTATGAGCCAGACCAAAGCACAGATTAACCCAATTAGAATGGTCAACACTTTTCCAAACTCGTTCAATTTTTTTCTTCAACGGTGTGTCTTCTTCGTTCTGTGAAGCCTCTTGGATCTGGAAATGCACTTTCCCTAACTCCGTATTCATCCCTATATCCGTAACCAAACAAATACAATTCCCATTTACAACTGTTGTCCCAGCAAATACCATACATTTCTTCCCTTGGATATCAGACTCCTCGGGAACAGGTTTAGTGGTTTTACTAACGGCTTCACTTTCACCGGTCAAGGAACCCTGCTCAACCCTAAGTGTTGAACTAATTAGATTTAAGACCCTCATATCGGCAGGGATTTTGTCCCCAACCCGAAGCTCCACAATATCACCTGGAACAAGTTCTTTCGCGGGCAAGCCTGAAACTTTCATGCCATTGCGTATGACAGTTGCTTGTTGTGATTGAATTTCTTTAAGGGCATCTAAAGCCTTTTCAGCATTACTTTCTTGCCAAACACCAACAATCGCGTTGACAATCAGTATCAAAAAAATTACCAGAGGCTCTACAAACGCCGTGATCTCCATCTCTCCACCCTCTTCACCATCATACCAGGCCAGGACAAAAGAAATCACCGCAGCACCAAGCAAAATCCTAACTAGGGTATCATTGAACTGATCTAAAATTAGACGGAAAACAGATGGTCCATCATGCTTCTCTAACTCATTCAACCCATGGATCTGCAACCGCTTCTTTACTTCATCATCCGACAGACCATATTCCCTCTTCACCTTGTAGTTTTCTTCACACTCCCGCACCTCCTTCACCCAGGGAACATAACTATCTCGATCAGAAGATAAATCTTTCCCTGTACCGTCTTTCTTCCCATAGTTTTGGGCTCCTTTACCCATCTATACTCACTGGAATAAAACAATATCAAACCAAATCACCAAATAATTCCAAAACCAAATCCTCTGTATATAAAGCAAATTCACCAAATAATTCCAAAACCAAATCCTCTGCATATAAAGCAAATTCACCAAATAATTCCAAAACCAAACCCTCTGTATGTAAAGCAAATTCACCAATACAATATACCAAGCAACCAAAATAATTAAAGCTGCCTTTGAAGATATCTAAGTGTTTGCTCACGTGTGCATCAGATCGCTACACGTAAACACGATCGATTCAACTAATAAACAATAACAAACACTTTTAGTCCTTAAAAAATTCACACTAACTGAATCCTACTATTACGAACTAAAATAATCCAAAGATCTAGGGTTTATCTTACCATATTATCAACAAAAATTTATCATCTATCTATCAACAAGCATCATATAACCTAAATGTACAAGTTCAAATTCAATAGTATTTCACATCACTAGAACTTAAAATCAAACAAACACTCAACTACTTCAACGACTTATAGTGATCAAATTCAAAAACCCTAACTATCCAATTAAGAAATCAAAAGATCTAACAATATTCCATTTTTCAACAATCAGTCAATCAGAAAGGATTCTAGTAGAAATACACAGATGAATGATATCTAGTTTGAGGAAATGTTAATGGAATTTACCAGAAGATCGATCGATTGGGAGAGATGGGAGAATGATGTGATGATGAGCTTTATGGTTATGGAGTTGGTGTTTCACTTTCACAGTTTCACTCCCCCCCTTTGGAAAGAAAGCGTGTGCGTGAGGGAATATATATGATATGAGATAATAATAAGAGATCTTGCTTTTTTCTTTGCTTCCCGTGACGGCTTCGATTAAAATTCCATTATATCATATGCTATATTCCTTCCCTGAATGTTTGTTCCTTATTTTTGTTTTAGGCTTTCTTTGAGACGATAAAGTAGTCGGTGACTGATAAGTTCTAGCTGATGAATAAGTTGTGTTTAGAAAAAACTAGCCGATAAAGATGATTGTAAAATGATTAAAAAAAACATGTTTAAAAGTTAATAGTATAAAACTTAACAAGGGTATATATTTGGAATAAAAAAATAAAAAGTTGTTGATTCAGCTCTCCTAAAACCTGATGAAATGATAATGATCATGTACTTTACTTAGTGAATAGGTTTTTACTTTTGTTACACCTTCAGGAATTATCACTGAGATTGTTCAGTGTTATTCCTTGTTGTTTGAGTTATAATTTGTAATTTAAAATCATCAGGATCGGGAGTTGAAAGAATTTGTTCTGGAGACTACTGATCCTGACCATCGAAGTGAAGACCTCCTGAAGCCATTAAGATCATACTCAAAGAACCATCAGCGACGTCGAAGAAATAGTTGATGACAGGAACAGCATGCTCGTGATCTGAAGACGGAAGTCAGTGATAGCAGGCTGCTCAAATTCGTATGACATCTTGAAGAACCATCAGGATACAGTGGCCCCTGATCATCATCAACATTAGGGTCTTCCTCGCTGATCAGTATCCTGATCATGAAGGATTAGTATAATGTCTTAGTCTAATGCACAAAAGGATTACACGCCTTTACTGACACAAAAAGTACACAAGGACGGTCACTTTACTGTTCTCTCTATACTTATCAGACCTTAAGGCAGCTGTTTATATAAGCACCCTTTTGCACAACATGCAAAAGAGATTGTTTATAGTAAATAGTACAAATGACCTCTAAAAGTGTGACACATACACAATAGTAGGTCTGCATGCATTTAATGCAATGGTTATAAATGGACGTGAAGAAGATGTTCTTCATACCTCTTCTTCATCCATATTTCTACCCTAATCATTTCTTTCTTTATCCCTCACTTTCTTATCTTTTCTTAATCTTCTCACTTAGTGCATAGTGAAAGAAAACTTAGATTGTTTAGTTTAAAGTTAGTCTTTTCTATTCCGCAACAATCTGTAAATTCGAAGTGTTAATAAACATAGAATTTAAAAGTGAAATTTGGTGTGATTATATTCACCCCCCCCTTCTATAATCTTTACTTGAAGGTCACCCCTTAGGACCAATAAAAGTCTAATAAGTCACCAAAAGGTTAGTGAGAGTAGTTTTTCAAAAAGCTAACTTATAAGCTAGCTTATGATCATCCAAACGTATACCTGACTTATAAGATGAATTATAAGCTAACTTATAAGTTAACTTATTTTTACCAAACAATGCCTTAATCCCTATTATTTATCATCATTACAGAATTACTATTTTATTTTTATCAATAATTTTGTTTAAACGACAAATAATTCACGCACATATCATACACGTAGTCGACTAATTCTTGATGATCATGGACCAATCTAAAAGTCAATTTATAGTCAGAGTATTGCCACATACTGACATACTCATTCCATAAATCAAATCTGAATAGACAGTGTCATCTATTGTCCCTCCCAAATATGTTAAGTGACTACTAGACTACTAATATTTTGATTATCTTTATCATTAATTATCTCATCAATAATATATAAATACAAAATAACAATCTCACGTTTTTGTTTTTTCTTTGATGTTCAAACAAAAGATGCATTAATATTAATTGTAGTATAAAGTTAAAAGAGGAGTTAATTTGGTTAAATCATATTTAACTATGTCAATTGTTATTAATAGTTATCAAAATTATATATTAAAAAAAATATGTGTTTCGATATCATGTTATAATTCAAAAAAGTATTTAATGATGTTATATTTATGTTACTTTAAAATTACTATACTGAAAAAAGCTATCATAAATACGTGTTTTGTAATGATGAAATTGCATACGCAACTATAAAAAGCAAATAACTTGTACCGACAGGATTTGCACCATCGATTAGACATTTAGTCTCGAGTCACGTGATGAAGTGGTGGTTTTGGGGATAACGAAGTTTTAAATTTGGATAGGATTCGACTTAAGATGTACATCTCTTTTCTTCTAATTAATTATATGTGTCTTATTTATTTATGTTTAATAATCAATTTTGAGCATAAAATTAGTAGTTCCTCAAAATGTTATGATTGGGAGTTAGGACATTGTTCATTGTTGTCATAAAAATGGCAAGTTTAACAAGTGTTTTTTTTCACTATTTTAGTTTAGATACTGTTTTTACATTTTGCACAATATGTATTTAAGAGCATTTAAGATAGGAGTATGTAAAAATTCAACCTATCTAATTAAAATTGATTGATCTAGAATGACAAATGATATATTGAATCGGTTTGAAATTTTCAACATTCAGTTTGAATAATTTGGTTGTTGGATAACAATCCAAAACCGACGGAATCGATCCGATTATCCATCCAATCATCATCCTCCCACTCGTCCACCATCCAATTATCATCCAACTATCCATTCAATTGTAATTCAATTACCCATCCTACTATCCATCAAATCATATTTAATTTAATATTATACATATAAGATATATACATACATAATAAAACAATTAATTATCCATTAAAAGTCGGATGAATTCAATCTTATCCAATTTGATTAATATTGGTTGGATCCAATCCGCTCCAATGGATACCTAATAAGAACATCTCATGGATGGAACCGATCTAATCATCTACTAGATTGAAAAAATCCAACATCTGATTGATAATTATATCGGTTTGGTTCCTCTTACATCTATCAAATGTAAACATGTGAGTACCCCTATCTAAGAAGTTGTACATCATATAAAAACATGTAATCATGTTTTCTTACACGAAATACATCATTAACATCACTTTGAATAGAACTAAAAAAACAATAATAGAATGGAGCATTTAATCATTATTTTAAAGTCAAAACATCCCGACTCCAAGTTTGTAGTCAAGTAAGACAAGAGAGAAAATGACTTTTCAAGTATCCACTTGGAAAATGACATATTGTTTCTTATAATTTTTAAAGGGTTTAAAAATAAATTGTATAAACTAAAATATGTCAAGTGGTATAATTCTATATGCAGTATTCTTAGGCCATCCGCTGTGGATGAGCCCGATGGCTTCGGGTAGGTCACAAGCCGACGGCTTGTGTGGAAACACCGCCGTGGATGGCAGCGGTTAAGCCACAATCGGTTCGTCCAAGCCGTCCGTTTCACACCCCCACCCCCCACCCCCTACCCAGTTTCTCTCTCTTCTTTCTCTCTATCTCGCTCCTCTTTCTCTTTTTTGTTTTTTTGTTATTTAATAAAATTAAAGTGTGTAAGATTGGGTTGGGTATTGGGTCGACAGTGGATGAATTGGGTAGTTTGGGTAAAATAGTAGAAAGCTGACGTGGCGCTGATGTGGCAGTTGAAACCATTGGGTAGTAATGGGTCGACAGCGGATGGCCTTAAAAAAACACTAGTTAGATGGATAACTATATTTTTATGTTATTTGGATATAATTTCACACCATAAAATTCATGATAAATATTGATATAGTAAATATACAAATTTCCTAAGTATTTTTCATTGTTAACACGGGACAATTTTTGAACTATTTGAGCTTCATTTATTAAAGTTTGGTTGGAACAATAAACTTGAACAAGTGTGACTCCACATATTAAGACCAAGTTGTACCCAGCCCGAAGGGATTGGAAAGGGCTCGGGTTGCTCGGCTTAAATCGGGAACACCACAACGCCCGATTTAGGTAGGTGTGTTCGCATTCTCCATCCCAATCGGCAACGCCACCACCCCACCCCGCCACCTCCTTTCTCTCTCTTTTTTCTTTTCTTTATTAATTATTTAATAAATTAAAAAATGTGGATAGAAACACATATATTAGGAAATTTTGGGTAAGGAATGAAAATTTGATGTGGCATTAGATAGCTTTAGGTAATTTAGGGAGTATAACTCATGGTCGAACAAGTAGAGTTAAGGTACCTAATATGTGATACTCAATAGGAGGACTTGTAAAATATTCCATTATAATACACACCCACACACAGAGAGACTTTAAGTGGAAACTCATTATTCACTGCGAACATGGAGACAATCGAGAGCGCGTCACATGACATGTTTAGTCTGAATAATACAAGATTATTCAGCCTGGATATTATGCATTATTCAAGGTGAATAATACAATATTCAAACCAAATAATATTGAATGTTGTATACTTTGTATTATTCACCCTGAATAATGTATAATATGCATTCTGAATAATTATATATTATTCAGACTAAATATGAGTCGAATAGAACACGTGACCCGATCTCGGTTGTCATCATGTTCACAATCAAATACAAACCTTGCAATTGTTGTAATCTTACAAATCAATCAATGGATATATATTTAATGGAAGTGATTAAGATTCATTTATTATAATTTAATTATTTATAAAAAATTGTTAAGAGTCATTAATTATAACTAACATAATAATGATATTGATATATGAATTGAGGTGGCAACTGGCAAGATCGACCAAACTTTATAAAATTTACTCAAACCTATTGGGCTTGTGTAAACCCCATATAGGAGTCCAAAGGGTCCAATTAAAATCCACATTGGTTGACATTTTAAGTTGCATGGTACGTTTCTTTTAAATAAAAAATTTGAAATAACATATGATTAATTGAACTTTTACTAACTATGAATTAATTCTCAATAGAAAGAATAAAAAACGTAAATATATTAAGAAAATGTGTAAATATAGAATGAAAATTTATTTTAAAATTTTAGTTTTAAAGTGTTGTTGAAACTTGTTTGTACAACAATGTAAAAAAAAATGTGGCCACATCATATACCACTTATATCATCTTGGTTAATTATGGATTTTTAAGCTGAGTAGCAAGGATCAAAAAATGGTTTACAACTTTATGTGGATCATTTGTATTCACTCAAGTACTTATAATATAACTTCGCTTTAGATAGTCAAAACTTAATTACAAAAATTTTAATAATGTTGTTTAGATAAAGTATTATTAAACCTTTTTTCAAAAAAAAAAGTATCTATAACGTAACTTAAGAAGGGAAAGAAAACACATAGATAAAATCAAGACAGGAGCCACAAGCACCAAAGGGTGCATTGGTCCCTCTCAAACTTTTTTTCTTCTTCTTACAGTATTAATAATGTTTACGTCTTATTCAATATTTTTAATTTTATTAAATTAATAGTAGAACGATATATTTTACTTTTAATGGGTTAGACTCCTCCTAATAATTCAAGCCCTACTCAATATCACAAAAATGGTCTCCACCTCCCTGTATCGTAGAAGCGAGCAACCTTTCACATCACAAACACATACGACATATCTGCTAGAAGGAGCGCCGCCCTTTCCCCTTTCATTGGACATTGTAGTTTTGTGTATGTCGAACCATCGATAGCCAAGTGTCTTATCCTTTCCACTAATTGAGCCATTGCTTATGTTGCTTTCACACCAAGTGTTGGAGATTAAGCAAGCAGTGATACTACTTAATAGAACATTTTTGCGTACGTAATTTCCCATGAGAAATTTGTCGCTAAAGTAGTGGTTCATCACAAACAATCACCAAAGTTGGTTGGAATTGTTAGTGGTAAACTCAGACCAGTGACAAATTATCCAAGACTCTTACAGGTAACTTGTGGTGATTTGTGATTTATGAAAAAACACAAGATTCTACCAAAATCACTAGTGTTTTGTGGGTGATGCGTCCGTAATCGACGACATAAGTTTTCCTAATTTTTGCGAGTAAAAGTCATTTGTTTTATAGTGCGAGTCTTGTGTTGACTTGGGCTTCACAAATTGGGTGAAGAAAGAAAAGTTGACGTGTCAAAATATTAACTTTTATTTTTATTCTTATTTATAGGGTTAATTTCATATATACCCTTATTAAAGATGAAAATATCATATTTACCCAACTGGGAAGGGTTCAAACGAGAACCCTTTCTATTTGCGAGAATGCGAGAACGGCTATAAGCCTCCCAATTAAATAACCCTTTCTTTTTGACGCTTTCTTGTTTCTTGGGGGTTCTACATGCAAGTGCTGGTGGTGCTGACCCCTCCTATAGGTAAAGCTTGTATTTTTTCCAACACGATCATGTTTCCCGCTTTGTTTGATTTCTTTCTTATTCTTTTAATTGGGAAACCATACCTTCATGATGTTTTTTTTAGAAGGTTCACCTGGACTTTGGCCAGACTACATCCTTGGCAATTTTTACCGAGAGCTAAAGCATGCTCCCCTGGATTAACACTCAGTGGCCCCTGGTTGCTCACCCCCAGATTCGAACTTGGGTGGGTTTTTCCCCAACACCAAGCCTTAACCAGTAGGCTGCCCTAATGGGTTTACCTTCATGATGTTATTCAAAGGTTTTGCAGCAATCGTCACTGGTTCGGATCTGATCTTCTGAGACAACATGTGAAAGCTATGGCCCTTAGAAATGGCAAAGAACTAGAAGGACATGTCCCAAAAACATCTGAGACAACACCTAGAAAGGAGTTTGAACCTACCTTTAAGTCAAAATCTAGTACCCCTTTGCCAACCATCTTTGAAGAACCAGAAGGACCATCACAACCCATCAGGAACACTGAACCCATACCTGAGCCTGTGTCTATTTCCACCCAAGCAACACCAATAGGATCTTACCATTCCTTTAAGGAAAGTCTAGAGAAACCCCCTCAAAAGGCAAAACCCACGAGTTCACCAGAACCTTCCTGCTCCACATCTAAACCTGTGATTAAACCAGTTCCTCTTTATGTTCCTTACCCCCAAAGGTTGAGGAATCAGAAAGAAGAATTGCAGTTTAAGAAATTTTTGGATGTATTCAAGGAATTGCATATCAACATACCCTTTGTTGAAGCAATTGAGCAAATGCCTTTATATGCCAAATTCCTTAAAGACATGTTAAGTAAGAAGAAGAAGTTGGATGATTATGAGACTGTTGCCCTTACAGAAGGATATGAAGCCCTCATGACCAAGAACATACCTCCCAAGCTTAAAGACCCAGGATGTTTCACAATTCCTTGTGCAATAGGTGGAAAGACAATAAGGAAAGCCTTATGTGACCTAGGTGCCAGTATCAATTTGACGCCCTTATCAGTTTTTAACTCTTTAAGTATTGGAGACGTTAGGCCTACCTCTGTCACCATTTTGCTAGCTGATAAGACTATTGCCTACCCAAAAGGAAAGATAGAGGATATCTTAGTTCAGGTAGACAAATTTATCTTCCCTGCTGACTTCATTATTCTAGATTTTGAGGCCGATAAGGATATACCCATTCTTCTGGAAAGACCATTCCTAGCCACTGCTAGAACCCTTATTGATGTCCAGAAAGGAGAACTGACCATGAGACTCCTAGATCAGGAAATAACATTTAATATGTTCAACTCTATGAAATATCCTAGTGGTATGGAAGATTGTTGTGCATTAAATGATATTGAGTCTTTGTGTCATGAGGAAGGAGTTGAGGAAGCCTGTAAGTTGGAAAAAGAGAACACCGAGGAACTATATTTGACTGATAAGACTGTCCCAATGGAGACTGCTGCTTTTGAGATATTAGATAACACCGAGGGAAAGAGTTTCACACCTTCCATAGTTTCACCACCTAACCTGGAGTTAAAACAACTCCCATCTCACCTCAAATATGCTTTTCTAGGAGACCAAAACAAGTTGCCTGTCATCATATCATCCACCCTAGAATTGCATCAAGAAAAGAAACTGGTAGAGATGTTGAAGTCACATACAAAGGCCATAGGATGGACTATTGCTGACCTTAAGGGGATTAGTCCTTCAGTTTGTCAACATAAGATCATCCTAGAAGAAAAAGACTTCACATCAGTAGAACCTCAGAGAAGGCTAAACCCAGTCATGAAAGAGGTAGTGAAAAAAGAGATTTTAAAATGGTTAGATGCTGGAATCATTTTTCCCATAGCCGGTAGTTCTTGGGTAAGTCCAGTACAGAGTGTCCCTAAGAAGGGAGGTTTCACTGTTGTTAAAAATGACAAAAATGAACTCATCCCTACCAGATTGGTTTCGGGATGGAGAATTTGTATGGATTACCGGAGACTAAACAAGGCTACCCAAAAAGATCATTTTCCTCTACCTTTCATTGACCAGATGTTGGACAGATTAGCCGGAAAGGAATATTACTGCTTCTTAGATGGCTATTCAGGGTATAATCAGATAGCCATAGCCCCGGAGGACCAGGAAAAGACCACCTTCACATGCCCTTATGGCACTTTTGCCTTTAGGAGAATGCCATTTGGACTCTGTAATGCACCAGCCACTTTCCAAAGATGCATGATGTCCATATTTTCTGATATGCTTGAAAAATCCATTGAAATTTTTATGGATGACTTTTCTGTTTATGGTTCATCTTTTGACGATTGTTTGGAAAATTTGAAAAAAGGTCTTGAGAGATGCGAGGAAACTGATTTGGTTCTTAATTGGGAAAAATGTCATTTCATGGTTACAGAAGGAATTGTTCTAGGACATTTGATTTCAAAAAGAGGGGTCGAGGTAGATAAAGCAAAACTTGAAATAATTGATAAACTACCTGAACCAACAACTGTTAAAGGAATCAGGAGCTTTCTTGGACATGCTGGATTTTATAGAAGATTCATAAAGGATTTTTCCAAAATCTCAAAACCTTTATGTCTTTTATTACAGCATGATCAGAAATTTGATTTTGATAAAGAATGTAGAAATGCATTCCTCACTTTAAAGAAAGCTCTGATAACTGCACCAATAGTTGTTGCTCCTGACTGGAACAAACCTTTTGAAATCATGTATGATGCAAGTGATTATGCTGTTGGAGCTGTCCTAGGTCAAAGGAATGAAAAGATGTTCCATTCAATCTATTATGCAAGTAAGACATTGAATGAAGCTCAAACAAACTACACAACAACAGAAAAAGAATTATTAGCTGTGGTTTTTGCATTTGAAAAGTTTAGGTCATATTTAATTGGAACGAAGATAATTTTACACACAGATCACGCTGCAATAAAATACCTAATTTCAAAGAAAGATGCAAAACCTAGGTTAATAAGATGGGTTCTGTTATTGCAAGAGTTTGACCTAGAAATTGTGGACAGAAAAGGAATTGAGAACCAGGTAGCTGATCACTTATCCCGATTGGAACAATTTAAAAAGGAACAAAAAGAGGGAGACATTATTGAAACTTTTCCTGATGAAAAGATTTTGGCAGTTGAACATAGATTACCTTGGTTTGCTGATATGGCAAATTTTTTGGCTGGTGGAATAAAACCTCAAAACCTAACCAATCACATGCTCAAAAAGTTCCTCCATGATTCAAAATTCTATTTTTGGGACGATCCTTTTTTATTCAAAATCGGAACTGATCAAATTTTGAGGAGATGTGTCCCAGATGAGGATGTGGCAGCTATTTTAGAGTTGTGCCACAAAGCTCCTTATGGAGGACATTTTGGAGGTCAAAGAACAGCAGCTAAAGTTTTACAATCTGGTTTTTACTGGCCCACTCTCTTCAAAGATTCCCATAATTTTTGTCAAAGGTGTAACGAGTGTCAAAGGACTGGATCCATTTCTCAAAAAAACGAAATGCCTTTGAATGGGATCTTAGAAGTAGAATTGTTTGATGTTTGGGGAATAGACTTTATGGGTCCTTTTCCACCATCAAACAACTGCCAGTACATTCTAGTAGCTGTAGACTATGTTTCAAAGTGGATTGAAGCAATAGCATGTGCTTCAAATGATGCAAAGACCGTGGTTAAGTTTTTACAGAAAAACATTTTTACAAGGTTTGGTACCCCAAGAGCACTGATCAGTGATGAGGGTACTCACTTTGTAAATCACATGTTAAAAGGTGTTTTAAACAAATACAATATTAACCATAGGATTGCCACTGCTTATCACCCACAGACAAACGGGCTGGCTGAGCTGTCAAACAGAGAAATCAAAGGGATTCTTGAAAAGGTGGTAAAACCAAATAGAAAAGACTGGGCTTTCAAATTAGATGATGCTTTATGGGCTTACCGAACTGCTTTTAAAACACCCATCGGTATGTCTCCATATAAGCTTGTTTTTGGAAAAGCTTGCCACCTCCCTTTGGAACTCGAGCACAAAGCATACTGGGCCATTAAGGAATTGAACATGTCCACAGACAGTGCAGGAAACAAAAGAATGTTACAGCCTTTTGAATTAGAAGAACTTAGACATTTGTCCTATGAAAATGCCAAGCTGTACAAAGACAAAACTAAAAAATGGCATGATAGGAGGATACATCACCGAGATCTTAGAGAAGGACAAAAGGTCCTTTTATTCAATTCTAGGTTGAGACTTTTCCCAGGAAAGTTGAAAACTAGATGGTCGGGACCTTTTGTAATTCACAAAGTTTATCCTCATGGTGCCATTGATTTAGTAAACCCCGAGACCAATGCCATTTTCAAGGTCAATGGTCAAAGAGTCAAGTTATACCACGATGCTGTAGCAATCCCAGAGCATTCCTCTGTGGATAATGTTTCCTTGGGTTGAACACTTCATAAAGAGTGTGGACTCTTTCAAACCCACAACCTTGTTTGTAAATAAGATTGTCCATCAATTCCAGTAGCTTTAGTTTTTTTTATCTTATTTAATTTTGTTTGTTTTGAAGGTTTTGAGAAAGTGAGGTGAATGCTGCTGCATCAAAAGAGCATTTGAGGACCTGTGATTTCTTTCAAAAATGGGTTACAATTGAAAAAGAGAGGGAAGTGACTCACCTTATGTGACATCACAACCATGACATCAGCAAGCCAAATTTGTCTTCCTCCCATACTTAGTTGGTAACTGATGAGCATAGTGATTCACCAACTAAGCATGGTACTTTTACCCAATGCATCTTGAAGAAATCTAAACCCCATACCCATTTGAAATTTTTTACCCACTCTCAAGTACAAACCTTAGTATTTTATTAATTTTAGAACAAAATATCTTGGATTTTTCTTTTCTTTTTCTTCTCTGCTGATGTCTCTAAAAAAAAAAACCAAAAAGATTTTATTTTCATTTTTTTTACAACTAGTAATATTTTATTAATATTAGACTTTGATAAATATCTTTGATATTTATCAGTTTTTTTTTTCAAAACCAATTTCATCCAAGATAATTTTTTTTTTTAAACCTTAACCTTTTTTCTCTTTATTTCAAAACCACCCACCACTTCATCTCTTCCCTTTTTTTTTTCTTAAACTGCAAACAACAAACCCCCCCATTACCACCACTCTTCATCTCTCTCTCTCTCTCTCTCTTCGAACTACAAACAACAAAAACCACCACCGCCGATCAAAATTCCGGCTAATCTCCAATGGCCAGAACGAAGATATCAAATGTTCGGAAAACACCGGAAAGCTCTACCGTCGATGAACCATCGCCGGAAAACCTTACCACCGAAGAACCACGGCCGGAAAACCCTCTTGTCGAAAACCCACAACCGGAGAACCAACCGAAAGAACAACCGGCGCAACAAATCTAGTCTCTGGCGGAGTGAGAGGATGAAGGCCGTCGGGAAATCAACAAAGAGACCACGAAAAGGAGAATCTTCTACTGTTGATCTGGCCGTCGATGACGCTCCCTCGCCGAAAAAGTATCCGGAGCTCCACAGTCCACACCTACTCCTCTGGAGTAGGGCAGGTCCATTTCGTTCTCTTAGAGTCCATGCATTTTTAGTTTATGTTTGGGATACATTTTACTTAGGTTTGTTAAATTTTCATAGGTCTGTTGTGTCTTATATATATATATATATATTAGGTTTATTTTCAAATTTTTAGGTTCATTTTCTTTTTATATGATCACACACTACATGTCTTGATAAATGATGAATTCATAGCCACAATAATTTTCATATGTTGATGATACCTTGTGAGAAGTAATTTTGGCTAATCACTTTCTACAAAAACAACTGACTCCCACATTTGGTTCATGCACTTGGTAAAAGCCTTTCTTTATCACCTCATATAGCCTCTCGCACCACAAATACACTTGCAAATACACACTCCAATGAGGACATTGTAGATTACAAATTTGGGGATGGGAAGGTGCGTCAAGGCTACAATAACACAATCATATGGAGCATAGCTCTAATTTTTTTTTTAGCCTTGTCATAGCAAAAGATGCACAATTGCACAAAAAAAGTCTCATAGAGGCTAGTTGCATAAATTCAAATGAAAAAAAAAAGTTGCACAAAATGTTCCATAGGAGCAAAGTGCACAAAAGCACTCGTTGAGAGGAAAAAGGCATGGAGAGAAAAGAATAGCCAAAGAGAGAACCCATATAAACCAAGTTGCTAATTTTTGTGTGAAGTTGGAGAAAAGAAAGGATTTTGCTAAGCTTATAAGTCATACACTTCTCTACGTTTGGATATTTCTCAAATGAAATTTATGAAGGGCTATGAATTTTTGAGTGGACCAAATAGCATGTGGTGTGTGCGCTTATCGCAGCGGTCATATAAGCTTTTAATTGAGTCATTTTCTGTTTGTCTTTTTCATTGCTTGGGGACAAGCAATAATTCAAATTTGGGGATGTGATACGCGTTGCGTATTTGTATAAAATGGGCACTATTTTACGTCATTTTAGCATAGATTTTTATGTTTATCCCACAACTTGAGTCAGTTTAGTGTCTTATTTTCAGTTTATTAAATGCATGAAGTTTAGGAGCGATTCACCTGTTTATTTGCGTAATTAAGTGGACTTATATATATCTCTCTTTTATGTACAGAGGCCAATGCTGATTGAATGCTGCAGCATCAAAGACTGGACAGGTTTGGAAGATGAAGCTTTTTCGGATAAACAAAAGCATGCAAGGATCAGATGACAATCCGAATTTTTGTGGGTTCTTAATGGCTAAAACCAGTCTTTATTTTGTACAACCATTGGCATTAATGTAGCCCCCAATCCTTTTGAACCACCATGACTTTTGTGTATTAAAGAATGGTGTAGTGTAGTACATTTTGACTTGGGTGCCATATTTACTAGTGATGAATAGCTTAGGTTTTTGTTCTTTTGCTACCTCCTTGGGTATAAAAGGAGGTAGTGGGTTAGCTTTGAAATATCATCTATCATCTTTCATCTTTTATCTCTTTTATCATCCATCATCTAGTATCTATCTCCTAGTACTTATTCTCTCCATCATATTAGTAGTTTTAATTCAAGGAAATAGTTTGGAAAATACTTTCTCATTTACTTACAAGTCTTGCAATTTAAATTTCTTTACTTACTTGCAATTTACTTTAAGTCTTTACATTAAGTCATTTACTTTCCGCAATTTACTTATCGCAATTTACTTATGTCAATTTACTTACCGCAATTTAATTTACGTCATTTACTTATTGTCTTTACTTTACGCAATTTATTTTATGTCGTTTATAATTACCGCACTTTACTTTAACGTAATGAGTAGCTAATTTCTTTAGCTTGGGTGTGAGACCATAAAAGTGGGTTTTTAATCAAAGGAAGGTGGACGTTGTTTCTCAATAACAACGTTCCACCATTTCATTCCAAGTTTTATAAAAAGCTCTAAAACACTTCTTGACGACATGATCACTTGAAAAGTGTTAAAGTGCCGATGGATTCAGACATGAACCATTTGATTGCACGTCATGACGAATGATATGGGAAGTATTCTAGACATAGATGCTAACTTTGTTATTTCAAAATGAAAATCTCGACGAGTTGGACACTAGTCAAGGTGTTAAAGTGTAGTGGTTTAGATATAAGCTGCTTACACAATCCAACTTGAATGATATGGGAATCGGCCCGATAGGGTGATTTTAAACAAAGACATTTGTTTGTCCATATATTTTGAAAGCATCATTTGTCACCAATCACTAGTTCTGATATCACACAGACATGTGGGGTAAAAGCTAAATAATGGTACAATGATGAGAATCCGACAGGATCCTTTCAAAATAGATGGTGAAACAAGTTGTTGATAAACTAATGCTATAGCATTGCTGTAGCATTTGCCCACTGGAATTTGATTTGAAAACATACTCAAAAGTCTTACACCCTTGCTTCCTTTATTATCTGTTAAGTTACCATTCACCTAATCAATCAATCATTATTCTTCAAAATCGCCATCTGAAGTCATTTCTTTCAGTTACTCCAA
Source organism: Centaurea solstitialis (assembly GCA_030169165.1). Lineage (NCBI taxonomy): Eukaryota > Viridiplantae > Streptophyta > Magnoliopsida > Asterales > Asteraceae > Centaurea > Centaurea solstitialis. The sequence continues at coordinate 49,341,558 of CM058044.1, forward strand.
AAACATTACTTTTACTACTGATCTCTGAGGACGATACTCGGTATTTTATCACCGTAGTACTTGAAAGGCGATGTTGTGTCTCATTGTATACTTGCTTTGAGATACAACCATTTTAATCTAAAAGTGTGAACAAAATAGCTCATCACATCCCCCACTCACATTTTTTGCTATCATCAATGCCTAGAACAAAGTTGATATCAACATATATCTGCTCCACTACGTGTTTAGGTGTGTATGTGAGAGAGAAAAAAAAGGAAATCAAATGGGAGTGTGTGGATCGAGCAGATGGAGAAGCGATACCGATAGTTCACATAAGAAGAAGATGATGCTTGGGGAGGAAGAAGACGACGATTGGTGGTACTAATCGGCGTTCATCTCGTAGTAAAGTTGATCCATCTGCTGATATATGTAATTCGATGGATCGATCTATTCGAAACCCTACTTTTCATGATAAACCTTTTGCAAATTCCCAAATTGTGTTCTTAAAATTGGGGTTTTCTGGGTTTTCAGTTTTTTGATGGTTGATTATTGCTAAATATTAGTAGAATTTGATTCTATGAGCTAAAAAAATCCAATTTATTCTAGTGATTTGTTTATGATTTTGATTATGAAGTACAAGTTGGTTTGATTTTGATTAAGAAGTACAAAATGGTTGATATTGTAGTAGGGATTCTCTCATGGTGATAGAAAAAACTTGCAGGCATGGGTGGGGTTTGGTGGAGATGAAGAAATTTGCAGGCATGGTTGGGGGTATGGTGGAGAACCGGATATGAAGGCCGATGACCACAATTTGGGGGGCTTGAATTTGAATGAAAATAAAGTATAATGTTATATAATAGTAGGGGTAAATATGTCCATTTAGCAAAACTTATAATTATAAATAATTAAATTTGATTTAAAATATTTAAAAATTAATAAAAATTCTTATTTGGATAAATATAATATTTTGATATGTTAATAAGGGTATATATGATATTTGTAGGTTAAGTTAAGCAAATATGATATTTTCACTTTTAACAAGGGTATACATGAAATTAACCCTATTTTATATGGTGTTCCCCTCATACAAATTTTTAGCTCCCCACCTAGGTAAAAGCATAATTAATTATCAATTTACTTGGTGATTATTTGACTAAAAATAAATTGTGACTCAAAACTTTCAAAAAGAATTACTACAATTTCGAGACAATAAAAAATGTAACTTTTTTAAATGACCACGGTGATTATTATACATCTGTTTAGATATATTATGCTATACTATATCATCTTTATTTTATCTATCATAGATTAAAAATGACTAAATCAAATAACAAGATATTTTCATGTTCACGTACATCTCATTTACATATCACCATGGAATCTACTCTATTTATTATATATGTCATGAAGCTTTGGTTAACATTTCATTGCAAAAAATTAGGGTTTTGGCGACTAGGTTTCACAGCCGCCGTTCATCTTTTTCGGCCATTCTAGCCGGCCGCCGGTCATCTTCTTCTGTGGGGGTGGTCGGATTTGCCTCCTCTACAAGCCTATGGAGGTCAATCGGCCTCCAGATCCTCCTATCACACGTAATCGCGCGAAGAAAAACAAGCAAAATAAGGGTTTGGCTTCGACGTCGCTGCCGCCGGCCACCACAGCCGCCGTACCGGCGTGTGATGGTACTGATGTTGATCGCCTGTCTGAGGGCTCCCCAACGGTGGTGGTTGATTGCAAAACCACCGCCGCCGTGGCTTCTTCTTTTGTCTCGTCGCCGGTGTTGGATGCGCCGGGGAGTGGTGGTTCGTCACCTACCTCGCTGTCGCCCTCCGTGGCTGCTGATGGTGGTGGGCCGGCCGGCACCGGGATGGTAGCCTCGGCTATTTGTCCGCTGCCGCCACTTGTTGACACGTTAGGGTCGTTGTCCGGCGTGGTGGGGACTGCTGATAACACCGCCGCTGCCTTTGTTCCTCCTTCCTGTTTGGTTTCGCCGGCGGTTTTGTCTGCTAGTGTGGAACCATTTGTGGAGACACCGAAGGGGACTACGGGAGTGTTTGGTGATGTGGGTCCTTTTCAGCAGTTGCTGAGGGATGTTTCGGGTCCTCTTGGTCATCAACAGCAGTCACCGATGCTGTCACCGTCTTCATTCTTGGCTTCTCCGGTGTCAAATTCGGAGGCAGCCACCCTTTCGTCCCCGGAAGGGTCTCTAAAGCCAAGTACGTTGTCGGTAGATAAAGGACCAAATGCTGGTAGCTTTGTGGATTCTGAGGGTAACGTACACTTGCACGCTGAGGAGTCGAGTGTTGCTCATAAGCCAGTGTCTTTTGCTGATCTTTTGAAGAAAAGCGCAAACCTCGCGAGCGGTAAAGGTAAACTTAAGTACTATCCTCCGGTCGTAACTGAGCTTGGCACTAGACGTGCGATTATACCTGATGAATTGATTAAAAAACAAGCCAGTGAATGGGCTCTTACACTTGCTGGCTACTTTATTGGTAAAAGGCCTGCTTTTCCTTTCGTTCAGTATCATGCTAGACGAATGTGGAAGCAATTTGGTCTGTCTGAGGTTATCTTAAATGACCAAGCCTATTTCTTCTTCAAGTTTAATTCTGAACAAGGATTGAACTTTGTTTTGGAAAATGGTCCATGGCTATTTAATGGTATGCCTATTTTCATCCAGCAATGGCAGCCTGGGCTTTGTTTTGACAAGCCTGAACCTAAAAAGGTTCCTTTGTGGGTTAATATTTTTGGTCTACCATTGGATGTGTGGGATTTTGAAATAATTAGCTACATTACTAGTGTGGTAGGAGAACCAATTTCTGTGGATAGATATACAGAAGAGATGTGTGAAACCAAAGCTGGCAGAGCTAATTTTGCCAGAGTGTTGGTGAATGCCTCTGCTGATTATGAGTTGCCTACGGAAATTGATGCTATTATCTTGGGTAAACTAAGGAAATTTAGAACTGAATTTCTTTGGAAACCCAAGAGATGTAGCTTTTGCAAGGTGTTTGGTCATGACTTAACCTCTTGTTCATTTCGGCCACGTACGGTTGAGGAGTTAAATATAGATAAACCTGTGCCTTCTAGTGTTGGTGAACCTTCTAAGGCTAAGGTTATTGATGATGGGTTTATATTTCCCAAACGGAAAAATAAACTTAAGCCGAAAATTGCCCCTCTGAAAGTTGGAGGTCAAAACCCGAAGGTTGTTTTTAATACTGGTGTTAAGATCAACCAAAGGTTTGTTCCTAAACAGCTATTCCTTCTATTGATACGATTGATAAGGGTAAGGCTATTATTGGTGATGATAAACCCCCTCCTAAGGTGGTAAAAACTGAAAGGATGACAACAAGGGTGGAGGATAACACTAATTCCAAAGTACAGAACTTGAATACTGAAAGGATTCCTATTAAGGTTTCCAATCAGTTTACTGTTTTGGAAGAGCATCCTAAGTGGACCGCGGATAAAAAGGAAGTAGACTGCTATGTTGAAAAACGTGGGGTGGGACTTGAGCCGGTAATCATTAATTCTTGGTCACGTCAGAAACTGGAATACTTCATTGATAGGTGGGAAAGAGTTTTCGGGAAGGAGCTTGATGGCAAACTTCGTGGCTTTACACTCCCGGATAGGATTGATGTGGGGGATGATGATGATGACGATACGTCCGATGATGATGTTTTATCTGACCATGATATTGTCATGGACACTAGACCAAAGAAAGTTTCATGGTCTGACAGGCAGGTGATTATGAAGATGGAGCAGGACACGCAGTGATGTTTCGTTAGAGAGAGATCTTAGTGTTGTCTTTCTTCAGTTTCTTGGGATTGGGTTTCTCTGTTGTTAGTATCTTTTGATGCTTTTGGCGTGCGGCTTTGTGTCCCTTGTTTGTGGGATACTTAGCTTGCTTTTTGTATTTGTACTTTTAGTTTTATAAAATTGCCAGGATTTTCCTTTCAAAAAAAAACATTTCATTGCAACCCGGATATATAATAGAAGGATGGTCAATAGTTTCTCTCTCATTTATTTATTGGAATATTATTAGGAATGTCAGATGTATTTGTCAAAATAGAAGAAAACAAAGATGATAACGGTAGATATATGAGTATATGACAATAATGAAAGTATACGTCTTTGACACAAACATGCCATCATGGCATCATTGTATAGTCGTAGGATCAAGTGTTACAAAAAGTAAGCGCATATAAATCACGGCTATATTTTTTGTTTAAACATGAATTTTGAAATTAAACCTAAATCGTTGAAATTAATATTCCAAGACAACAAAAGACCGATGGAAATTGCAATTTCACGGGATTCATCTAACAACAAAAACAAAATGACCATAAATCTTCGAATTTATCGATGCTTAAAAGGTAAGTGTGTATCAACAAGATATATTTTTGTGACTTATCCTATCATATAGCATTTTCATCATTAAAATAGATTGTTGATAAAGTCTTAAACCTGACAAATGCTTGCTGAGGATCATAAAGAATAGATTGTTCCTTTGTTTATGGATAAATGTATTTTCCTTCATTTACCGAATAAAACTCGCGGTCCTTACTATGTTTCTTATCAAATAAGATCTTCAGTCATTTATATTCTTAATCTGTAAGATAAATAATATTGATAAACGCTTATATCTGGTACTGATAAAGTATGTGTCCGGAGCATGTCTTGTACATTGGATTGGAGAGCCGTAGCATATTTTGCGATGGTTGACTTGAAGAAGTCAAAGTAAACGTTAACTCAGCCACTAAAAGTAAACGGGAATATCACCTACACGATTATACTCTCCCCCAAATATAACCAATAATGCCATGACACGTGGCATGCCAAAAAGGATTATAATCCCACTTGTCATTTAACAGCGAATGCCAAATTTGCAATTACAATCTGTATTTAAAATATAAAAATAACACAAATTTACAAAAAACTGTTTTTATTCCAGATTTCCCAAAACATCCTTTTAATACTCACATTTTTTCCCACCACAAAATGATCTTAAAAGAATTACAACTTATTTTTATGAATAATTTTGTTCTTTTATCAAAGAAGGCTAACCGGCTAACTCAGTTGGATAGATAATATTTTTGGGGGTGTGGGATGAAAACTACACTATCAGGTTTCGATTCACATGGACGACATTTTCCTGAGATATCCAGACTCTGGATCTGGTACTTTGGGGCTGGGTTCGGGACCGATTCGGGTTGGTCTATAGGGCCCGTAAAACCAGCCGGTCAGGTTCAGGCATAGGTCGGGTCGCAGGGAATTAGTGGGATTGCCTGTAAGGAGGACCGATATCGCTGAAAAGTGTGTGTGCGTTAACTAACCGTTAAAAAAATGTTTTTTTCTTATAAAGTATAACATCATGTTATTTAAATTATTTGAAATATACTGTACATTCCTTAAAATACGATTCTATAAGTAGGTTTTACAAAAAAAATAAAAATAAAAATAAATACCATTTTTAAAAATATATTATTTTGGATATCACAATTATAACCCTCAAATGTCAAAAGTCTTCTAATTAAAAGTCAACAAAAAATGGGGTATATAAACATCACAAATCAATTAAGCTTCAAACATCCATCGCCATGGCCGAACATTTGAAGTTGGTGGCATTTCTTCTCTTGGCTTTGTTCACATTCTCGGTTTCCGGGGCCGACGGTAAGCTACCGTCGTTATAATCTTCGTTACTTTCGTTAATAATGTTTAAGGTTTAATTTAACTATGGACGATATTTTTGTATTGTTACGTCTATTTGCTTTTCCGGGTGGCAAGTACAAAAAAGATACACATATGTACCGTGTTAGAAACGAGCATGGATTCATAACCGTTCATGCTAAACTTTAATCGTTAATGTTTGTTGACATAACAAGTTTTGTTATGCTTACAGTGTTTTGGAGTGTAAATTGTGGTGCAACTGATTTCTACACCGATGGAAACTTCATATCTTGGACCCCCGATGATTCTTTCGTTTCAAACGGGATTGCTCAAGTGGTTCAATCGAGCAACTCGATATCTCCTGTACTAGATTCCCTTCGCGTTTTCACTAGTCGTAATAAGAATTGCTATTCGACCCCGGTTACAAAGGGCGAAAAATTGCTAGTTAGGGTTAGTTTCAACTACGGAAACTACGACCGATTGTCGAGTCCTCCAACGTTCGATTTGCATTTTGACGGAAACTTTTGGGCGACGGTTGAGACCACACTTAGCGGGTCACAAGTGTATGAAGCCACTTATGTTACAAAAGGAGACTCGGCTAGCGTGTGTGTGGCTCAAACAAAGCCTGGCCAGTTTCCGTTTATCTCGGCTCTTGAATTCCGTAGCGTTGACTTGCAAGTTTATAATCGAGCTGATGATAATCGGCCTCTGTTCTTGATCCAGAGGTTATCTTTTGGCGCGAGTGATACGTTAAGGTATCATATTAAAATTAGTTCTTATGCCATTGTTTTGAGTGATGCTCCAAAATATAAGAAAAAATGAAGATTTTAAAAAAGTTTAATCTATTTTTAGTTTTTTACCAACAACTTATTCAAATCATTCTCTAAAATAGAGAAAGTACATTAAATGTAGAAATATGTTTTTCAAATGTTTTCAATAACAGAGTTGAACGTATTATTATTTTTATATAAAAATTAATTTGAAAATTTGCTGAAATATTAAATTTATTAGAATTTAAATAGTCTAGTTACTAGAGAAATCTTTAAAATAATTTTTTTTTGAAGTTAGAGTATAAACTTTTTCCTTCTTCAAATGTTAACTTGTTTATGTTGAAGATACAATGACGATGTTAATATTTCAGATTCCCGAGTGATCCTTATGACCGAATATGGGAACCCCTTAGTGGATCTGGGGCGGTCGCAAGCGAGGCGATTTTGTTCAACACCTCAATAAGAGATAATCCTCCATCGGGAATTCTAGCAAACGCGATCGTTGGTGCTAGCACGACTACAAATTTGATTTTTGCCACAGTTCAACCAACGAATAATCTCCTCTACATAAATATGTACTTCTCAGAAGTCCTCGATACTACTGAAACGAGATTATTTAGGGTTTACGAGTCATCCGCGTCGGGAAGTACTCCTTTGACAACAACAATTTCACCGGTTTTCACGGGCGTGGAAGAACGTTTCCTTACAAATTACACCACTAATTCCGCTACAAACCTTTCTTTAATGGCTACAGCCGAGTCGGATCTCCCCCCTCTCATAAACGCCCTCGAGGCATTTAACATTGGTGATGTTCTAACAGATGGTACCGATAGCAATGATGGTATGCAATAACTTTTTGAACATTTGTCTTCTTTTTTTCGATTTACTAAAATCGCGTTATTACAATGTTTAATTTGACTTATTTTAAAATGATCATGAAACAGTTGCAGCTTTAACGTTGTTACAAACCACATTTGACGTGCTAGCACAATGGAGCGGAGATCCGTGCCTTCCAGCACCATACTCGTGGGACTGGCTCAATTGCAGCGACGATGCCTCGCCTCGTGTAACCTCATTGTAAATGATCTCAACTTTTCATGGCTTCACTTACAAAAAAAAGGAGAAAAAAATACGCTTGCAAGTATACGCATTATCTTTTCGTCACAAAAGGAATATTGATTAAATTTGATCCGAATTCAAAATTTGCAGGCATCTTGATAGCTTCGAGCTTTCGGGTTCACTTCCAGATATTAGCTCCATGGATGCTCTTGAGACAATGTGAGCTTTAACAATTGAATTTTGCAAGTTTTGACATGTGTTTAATAATCTGGCTCGACCTAATCTAATCTTTTTGGCTCAATAGATGATTTTTCATCTAGGTACAAATTAGTTCGAATCAATTTGAAAACCTAAAATTTACAAAAAAAAGTTATTTAAACCCGATAACCCGTCAATACCAATGTTCTCTCTTATGTTGAAACTTGTTAATCTTTTATACGATAACCCTAAAAATGTTTAGATATATGATTTTTTTGCAATTATATTTATAAATAAGAGTGATTCTAACCGAACTCCTTCTTTCACAACCATCAACATTAGTTTCATATTTTTATATTTTCAATACTATGAACTAATATAAATAACACCTTATAAATAATTCTATGATTTATTTTGATCGCAGTGATTTGCACAATAATAGCTTGATTGGAACTATTCCAACTTACCTTGGCACGATGACGAAGCTGAAAGAATTGTAAGTGTATTGTATTGCTTACTATTAAAAAATTAGTTACAAATAACGTTTCAGATATATTTAAAATATACTGTTTTCTTTTACTGTTATAATATTTATTTTTTATTAGATGAATTACTAAACATATCAAGAAATATAAGATACAAATTTATATCAATAAATACTAGTTAATGGCCCGTGTAATACACGGTCGATTTAAACATGTTGTTTTAGTTTCTAATAAGAATTAACATTTGCATTATAAAGTTCACAAATAATTTACCATAAACCAAACGTAATATCCAATTAACAATATAAATATGACTTAGTTAATTGATATAAGAAACATTAATGATTTAGTTTAATCATAACGATTTAGGAAATTATATATATAACATTTAAATTACGTTTCTTTCATTTTTTTATTCAAAGCTTTCTTTGAAATTGAGTAAGTAGAGAATTATTATTTGTTAAAAATAATTCTAATTAATTCACGATTTAAATGAAAAAAATAATTACTTTTACTTTATTATTATTAAATATTTTAGTCTTCTAATAGTTGTTAAAATATCTGAAATTCTTTTGGGGGATTCTAAAATAAATTATATAGTATTTTTGATTTGTAGGGTTTTAAAAAAAAATTACTATTATTTATAAGTGATCAATAGAATTAGTAAGATTAAAAGAATGAAATCTTTAAATTTGAAGAACGTCAACAATAGCGTTTTAAATAAAATAACTTTTATTATTTATAAATAATCTATAAAAAAATTTAGATTAAAAATAGGAATCCTTAAATTTCAAGAATATCAACGATAGAATTGTAATAAAATGTAAACAACTTAATTTATATCTATTCTTAATATTTACTAATATAAATAAATTAAAAAAATATTCAATATTATACTCATTTTGAATGTATCGTCGAGACGATTATAAGGGTGTAATTTATAAAAAAGAAAAACAAAAAACTTAAATGGTTTTAATTCATATACATTATTATAAGAATGTAAAGTGAAAATTGAAAAACTAAGGGGTAATTAGTAATTTAATCAAATAATTATAACGATACAAAATGTAAATTATAAAAGGGAAACTAATAAATTAATGAGAAATTTTAGGTATGTAAATTTTGGAAAAAAATGGAAATAGATTATGACATCATCATTTGATAGGATTTGTTTAATTGACCAATGAAATTACTCAATTTGATTTTGATGACATCAGCAAAAACATTCTTTTAATATATATACTAGTTAATAACCCGTGTAATACACGGACAATTTATAACATATTGTTTTAATTTCTAATAAAAATATGCATCTACATTATAAAGTTCACAAATATTTCACCAATTTATAACATATTGTTTTAATTTCTAATAAAAATAGGCATCTACATTATAAAGTTCACAAATATTTCACCTCAAATTAACAATATAAATATGACTTAGTTAATAAAAGAAACATTAATGATTTAGTTTAATCATAGCCATCTATGAAAACTTTTGTTCTAATCCTTTATTCAAAACTTTCTTTGAAATTGAATAAGTAGAGAATAGTTATTTAGTAAAAATAATCCTTATTAATCAACAATTTAAATGGAAAAAAAAATACTCTTGCTTTATTACTAAATATTTTAGTCATCTAATAGTTGTTAAAATATATGAAATTTATAATTTATAATTTTTTTGTCGAAAGATTCGGATTTCTTGAATGATATTAAAACTGGAGGGATTCAGAAATAAAATACGTTTTGATGGATTTATTTGTAGGGTTTTAAAAAAATCATTATTTATAAATAATCTATAAAAATAGTTAGATTATAAAGATGAAATCTTTAAATTAAAGAATATCAACAGAAGGGTTTTAAATAAAATTAATTTTCATTATTTATAAATAATTTATAAAATTAGTTAGATTAAAAAGATGGAATCTTTAAATTTCAATAATATCAACAATAGAATTGCAATAGAAATCTAAACACATTAACTTATATCTATTTTTAATATTTAATATTATAAATAATTAAAAAAACTATTTAATATTAGACTCATTTTGAAGGTATCGTCGAGACGATTATAATGGTTAATTTGTAGCAAAGAAAAACAAAAACTTAATACTTTTTAATTAATATATATTATTTACGTTAAAATGATAAGAATGTAAAAAGAAAAATGAAAAACAAAAGAATAAAAAGTAGTTTAATCAAATAATTTTAAGGATATAAAATGTAATTTAGATAGGTGAATTTGGAAAAATATTTTTTCCATATTTGTTAGTTATGTATTTATAGTATTAATAGGGCATTAAAAAAATAATAAAAATAAATTAAGACATCATCATTTCATAGATTTTGTTTAATTGACCAATAAAATCACTCAATTTCTTTTTGATGACATCAGCACAAACCTTCTTTTAATATATATATAGATATATATATATATATAGATAAGATACAAATTTATCTCTTTAGATGGTTTTTTGTCTTTTACTAAATTGGTTTCATTAGTTAATTTATACATACTTGCATGTTTTGCTTTATACAAAAGAAATGGGACAGGGGGTTGGAGTCTAATGTAAATTGGATACACTCAAACCTATCTAAAGAGATAAATTGGTTATACCCATCCAAATTAAATTGAACATGTTATATTTTAATAAATATATCTGATGATGATTATGATCTTTCATTTTAATTTTTGTAGGAATTTGGCAAGCAACAAGTTTAGTGGACCCATACCCACTTCATTGACAAAGAACGACAAATTGAAATTAACGTAAGTTGAATATTACATATGGTTTGGCTAATTCTAAGTTGGTCTATTTTAATTTCAAATGTTCAAAATATTTACAAGATATTCTAAAAGAAGTGCATTTTTCGACACAAAATTTGAATTGTTTTTATTGTGGATAGTGTTACCGGAAATCCTTCCTTATGTACATCCGGTAAATCATGCTCGACTTCTCCGGGGACTACTGGGTCTTCTTCAGGGGGGACTACTGGGTCTTCTTCAGGGGGAACCATTAGCAAAAAGAAAAGCAGCAAGATGCCAATAGTACTTGGCACAACGATCCCGACGTTCTTTCTTGTTTGGATTATTGTTGGTATTTTTGTCATTCTTCGTAGAAAAAGAACAAATGTCACTGTGCCAGCCAATGTAGGGGGCGGAGCAAATGGAAAGCCCAACGGGTTACATGTAGTCAGTGAAGAAATGATGAATGGGATTGGGGGAAATGCAACACAACAAACTTTCGGATCACCTTCACCATTACTCGACACTTCTGGTCAAACTAGTGATTTGCACGACCAAACAACTTCACATTAATATTTGTTGTAGAACTCAATGTATTTTTTATTTTTAAACCACAATCAAATCTTTATTATGTTTGTATCAAAGGAGATATGAGGGAAATACATGTTGGACAATAAAGTTGTTTATGTCTAAGCAATTGTTTCAGTGGTTATATAAGAAAGTGAAAGCATCAATTCTTTTAATGTTTAGTAAATGTCTTATAACAGTAATTTTGTTACACCTTTTCTTTAACAAGTTGTATTAACTTTAATGCTATAATAAGTAAAAAGTGATAAGAGTTACAATTTTTCATGTTGTCACAATAATGTGTAATACCTATGGATATTGTGTATGATAAAGGTTAGAATCTTACGTTTTTTACCAAAAAAAAAAATTGAACCAACATCGGCTTATGTAAACATTACATCAAGCAAAACATTATAAAATAAATATTATCCCCTTGTGTACTCTTATTTTGGTTAATGCTATATCTCTGCCTTTCAAAAAAAAAAAATACATGTTTTACTATTGACCGGCTAAATCAATAATTGCTAGTAATATATTTTTGAAAGGTTGACTCTCACCATTTTACCAATTAAAACAACATAACATGTAAATAGCATAAAAACAAAACAAAGATCTCTTAAAAGTTAAAAGTCTCCATTATTCATTTATTAGTGATATATTCATCTGTAAACTGGGAAAACCTAGTTTTTGTACTAAACTAGTTATTAAGAGCCCGACTTCACGTCGGGTTATAAACTGTGATAGATTTGATCATATGTAGTAACATGGATTTGTGTGCATAAAGTTTGTACATATGTTGTTATACAAAAGGTTTAATAACATATATAAAAATCATATGTAGTAACATGGATTTGTATGAAACATAAAGTTTGTACATATGTTGTTATACAAAAGGTTTAATAAAATATATAAAAAATTTAATTTTAAGAGATTTTAATAATACTAACAATTACCAGGAAGCCAAAACACTGTTCATTAACAGTAGCTACCGACACTTTAACATATTTTAGTCAATATACGATATATGACTAAAACGTAAATTGAAATATAGAAAACTAAAAAGTATAATTTGAATAAATATTACAAGTTTAGGGGGAGTAACTGTAATTTCTGCAAATGTTGGTATCTATTGTTCATGAAGAGTGTTTTGACTTCATATAATCGTACTATATACTATATAATGGCGTAATTTGTTAAAATTAGAACGTTTTTTCTTAACATATTTCAGCCAATATACGATATATGACTGAAACGTGAAATAAAATATAGAAATCTAAAAAGTATAAAAAGAACAAATATTATAAGTTTAGGGGCTAAAATGCAATTTCTGCAAAAAAAATATTCAATATTAGGTTCATTTGGATCGTATCGATGATACGATTATAATGACGTTATTTGTTAAAATTAAAACGTATTTTTTAACATATTTCAGTCAATATACAATGTATGACTAAAACGTAAAATGAAATATTAAAAATTAAAAGGTATAAATTGAATAAACATAATAAATTTAGGGGCTAAAATATAAATTTTGAAAATATCTAGAGCACTGTTAATAGTTCCTATATATATAATATATAATTAAGATTTAAAACTAATATAATTTTTTATTAAAGAAAATTAAAATTTGTCTTAGAAAATAAATGGTTGAATATTTGACTTTATTATAATCATACAAACTAATATCTCAAATTATCTTTAATTAGATATATAAAATACATTCCATTAAGACATTGAAACAAAGAAAAAAACAAGAATTTCTTATAGGCACTCAATCCACATATATGGGATATGTTCACAATAAAAGTTTCTCAACAAATCAACATTCTAATTGAATTAATGTTTTCCCCCTAATGATTTAACTTAAATAGGGGTAGGATTAAAAATCAAAGCCTAATAGTATTTATGTAGGTTAACTTATTTGATTCTTAAACAAATTACTTTGAACTTTTGAATTTTATTATGGTAAACTATTCACTTATTTATTGTAACCAACGTCTGATCAAATGGACATTGATATATGAATTACTATGTTTTTTATGCACTTATGAAAGATGAATTGCCTTTATATGATATATATATATATATATACACATGTATGTAGTTATGAAGTTGTTTATGTTTAATCGATGGTTTTAATGGTCATATAAGAAAGTGAAAGATCCAAAAAAATTTTAACATTTAGTAACATCTTATAATAGTAATTTTGTTACGTTTTTTTATTCAACTAGTGGTATTTGTTGAGTCTAATACCACTGCTGGCAATGGAAGGTTACTACTGCTAATGAAGATTGAAGTTTACCACTGTTGGTATGTGATGAAGGAATGAAGATCAAGGTTACCACTGCTGTATCAGATTACTACTGCTCTTGAAGATTACCATTGTTGGTTTTGAAGTTAACACTGCTGGTGCAAAGTTAACCCTGCTTATGTTTTTACTACTGCTATCAGAAGACGATAAGGAAAGGATTGTGATGACTTGAAGATATAGACAAGATACGATATGCTTGGAGATATTCTAGAGATTATCTTGTAAATCTAGTTTCCTTATTGTAATCTGTTATGTCGTATATATAGCTGATAGGTTGGTTATTATTAGACAAGAGTTTTTGATAGCTTTTGTGTTAGAATTAAGAGCCTCAAGATTGTTCTTGAAATCCCTGCGATAGAGAAGTATTGCACGTCTGTTTTTGAGCCTGTTCAAACAGATTGGGGCTTGTAGTTGTAATCATTAAGCTATTAAGATCAATATACACAGTTTGTTTGAATTCATTGTTCTGTTTTAATCAAAGTGTTATTCCGCAAACTTCTTTGATTAAGTATTCTGTTCTTGATATTGAGATTCAGATCCTGTCAAGTGGTATCAGAGCCTGTGTTCAGAATACTTTTTAATCAATGGATTCCCAGGATTCTGTTCTTGTGTCTAAAGTCCCCATGCTCAAACCCAATGAGTTTGAGATGTGGAAAATCAGAATTAAGCAATACATGCTTCTTACTGATTATGCCTTATGGGAAGTTGTTGAACATGGACCCAGTGTCCCTGAACCTGCTGTTGCTGGAGCACCCCCAAAATCTGATGCAGACAAAAAGAGGAAGCAGACTGAGATGAAAGCCTTAAGCACTCTGCTGTTGGCCATTCCCAATGAATACCAACACCAGTTTTGTACCTGCCCTGATGCAAGATCACTGTGGATTGCACTAGAGAAGAGATTCTCTGGAACTAAAAGTTCTAAGAGAAATCAGAAAGCCCTATTGAAGCAACAATATGAAAACTTCACTTCTACAAAGAATGAGTCCATGACTCAAACTTTTGACAGGTTCAACAAACTGATTGGAGAACTTGCCAATGTAGATGTGAAGATGGAGAAGGATGAAGTCAATAGAAAATTCCTCAGATCTCTGAGTGAGGAATGGACTATGTACACTGTGTCATTCAGACAAGGAGATGACTTGGAGGATAAGGAGCTTGAAGATCTATACAATGATCTCAGGATTTTTGAAGCTGAAGTAGAGGCCAAAAGAAGACCAACTGGATACTCACATACTATTGCTCTCTATTCCTCTGAAAATCCTTCTTCTAATTTTAATACTGCTAGTACTGCTAATATTAACCCTGCTAATAATAACCATGACAGTACTAATGATAAATCATCTGTGTCATAGGATACTAATGGGGATGCAGTCTTGGAAGCATTCCTTGCCAATCATGTAAGATCTCCTCTGATCAATGATGATCTTGAACAAATCAATGCTGATGATTTGGAGGAGATGGACATCAAGTGGCAGATGGCCATGTTAACTATGAGAATGAAAAGATTTATAAGGAGGACTGGCAGGAACAACTTTGATGCTAAAAGAGGAGACCTTGCTGGATTTGACAAATCAAAGGTGAGATGCTACAAGTGCAATGAGCCTGGCCACTTTGCCAGAGAGTGCAAAGGGAGTGGTACTCATCAACAAGCCAACAATGGAGGACAAGCACATGCTCCAAGACCCAACAGAGGCACAAATTCCAACTCTTCTCAAGCCTTGGTATCACAAAAAGGCATGGGATTTGACTGGAGTGATCAAGCTGAAGAAGCCATCCAGAATCATGCTTTGATGGCCAAAATTACTGAACCTGAACTTCCAACAGAGGTATCCTCTAAATTATGTTCTGATTCTGGTATTGAAACTGTTAAGAAGTATAGGGATCACAATCAGACTATGAGTGATACCATCAAGACAATGGAAGTTGATAGAAGAGAGTATAGGATAGTCATTGAGAATCTGGAGGACCAAATCAAGTCCTATAAAGAGAATGAACTCCAGTTTGAGTATGACTACAATTACTGGAAGTGGGAGAAAAAGGAGTTTGAGAAGAAACTAGTAAAGTCTGGTGAGGAATTAGAATCTGTCGAGAAAGAATTAGAAAAAGCTAAGGAAGATCTTGATAAATTTTCTAAGTCCTCTAAAGCCTTGGAAGAAATTCTAAAGGCTCAAGTTCATGATGAACTCAAAAGAGGGATAGGATATCACAATACTCCTCCACCCCGCAATCACACCTATATTCATCCTACCACAGATATCCTAGATAGACTAAACAGAGAGGAACTGAGAGAAGGAGTGTGTGATGTAGATCCCTCAAGCAGTGATAATGAGGAAGAACAAAAGGAAAAGACTGAAAACAAATCCCAAGAGACTGTCCCTGAGGAAAATCAAATCCTCACCAATGAAAAGGGTGGTATGCCCTTTGTACCCAGTAAGATTGCTACAGTCTCTAGGAAAGGGAAGGAGAAAATAGTTGACCAGGAACCTGCAACTTCACAACCTAGTGTCAAAGGTGGTAAACCCACTCATAAGAATGACAGTGATCCTGGTACTTCTAAACAGCCTCAAACAAGTGCCAAACCAAGAGGAAACAAAAGGAATTGGAACAACCAATGGGCTCAAACTCATGGTGTTGATCTGAACAAGATTAACAAACCAAAACCCTGCTTTATATGCTGCAATCTCAACCATCTGGCTAAGGACTGCTACTATAACCCTTTTAATCAAAGAATGACTTTTCAAAATCAAAGGGTTAATTTTCAGAATCAAAAGCAGTTCCAAACTAGAAGGACAGAGTATAATAGCAGAGGGTTTGTTCCAAAACCTATTGTTAAAAGACAATTGGTTCAGAAAAGAAAAAATCAACCTAAAAAGAAAGTCAGTGTCCAAAAAAAAAGGTTGAAAAGAAGACTGTGAAGATAGTTACAAAATGGGTACCAAAAGCCTCACTAAGCAATACTACTGCTTCCACAAGCAGTGGTAATGAAAGTGTTGCTTCTGAAAGCAGTGGTAACAACCAAAAAGATATAGAGGTTAACACTGCTGCTAGCAATAGCAGCAGTGGTATCTCAAACAATGTTGCCACTACAAATTTTTCACTGAGACAACCCATTGTAACTAAGTACTCAAGTCATGAGATTCCTAACAAGGATTATCTTTTAAAGCTTAACAGATTGACAGAGGTCAATTATGTTAATGAAAAGGGAGAACCCAAGACCATATTGGCTTGGGTTCCCTCAAGACACTAACCTATTTCCCTTATGTGCAGGGCAACCCAGACAGGAATGAGAACTTATGGCATGTGGACAGTGGTTGCTCTAGGCACATGACAGGCAATAGATCCTTTCTTGAAGATTTCACTACATTCAATGGAGGATATGTTGCCTTTGGAGATAATCCAAGAGGAGGTAAGGTTTCAGGGAAAGGTAAGGTTACAGGAGGTAAGTTAACCTTAGAAGATGTATACTATGTGGATCAACTCAGATACAACCTGATGAGTGTGTCTCAGGTGTGTGATAAGAAACTTTTCACTCTGTTCAGTGAAACAGAGTGCATGATTCTTTCTCCTAAGTTTGTAGTTGATGAGAGCTTTGTTTTACTGAGAACACCTAGAAAAGATAATGTTTATTGTCTGGACTTAAATGGTATGTCATCAGAAGTTGTGAACTGTCTGTTTTCAAAAGCTTCAATGACTGAATCCTCTCTCTGGCATAGAAGGATGGGTCATATGAACATTAAGACCATGAACTTACTTGTCAAAAATCAATTGGTCAGAGGTCTTCCCCCAAAAGAATTCACACTTGATGATCATTGTGTAGCCTGCCTCAAAGGCAAGCAACACAAGGCTTCTCACAAATCAAAGACAATAAACACTATCTCTGCTCCTCTTCAATTATTGCACATGGATTTATTTGGACCTACCAATGTAATGAGTATAGGCAAGAAATCATACTGTCTTGTGATAATAGATGATTATTCTAGGTTTACTTGGGTTTTCTTTCTAAGAACAAAGGATGAGACAAGTGGACTGATCAAACCCTTTGTAAAGAGAGTTGAGAATCAGGTGAACCTTAGAGTGAAAGTCATTAGATCAGACAATGGAACTGAGTTCAAAAATGCTGATTTGAATTCCTTTTGTGAGGAAAAAGGTATTGAAAGACAATTCAGTGCTCCTAGAACTCCTCAACAGAATGGAGTTGCTGAGAGGAGAAATAGGACACTGATTGAGGCTGCAAGAACCATGTTAGCAGATTCTAAACTACCAATCACTTTTTGGGCAGAAGCAGTTAACACTGCCTGCTATGTGCAAAACAGGGTTCATGTAGTCAAGTCCAAGGGAAAAACACCTTATGAACTTTTCAAAAACAAAAAGCCTTTCATAGGTTTCTTTGTACCTTTTGGGTGTCCTTGTTCTATCTTAAATACCAAAACTCACCTAGGGAAATTTGACAGTAAATCTGATGATGGTTTCTTTGTGGGATACTCAATACAAAGCAAAGCAGTTAGGGTATTTAATACTGTTTCTAGAACCATTGAGGAAAGTGACAATGTCAAATTCAATGAACACACTCCCAATGTGCATGGGACTGGTCCAGACTGGCTATTTGACATTGATTCACTCACTAACTCTTTGAACATGAGCAATGCAGTTAATACAGGACCTATTATCAAGGAAAAGGAGACAGACACACCTTTTGTTCTGTTTCCTCCATCCACCATCAGTTCAGAAGAAAAAGAATCAGAGACTGAAGTGCAAGAGGATGCTTTAGAGAATCAAGAAGGAGACAAGGAGACTGAAGAGACTCCACAGCTTGAAAGCAATGTGGAAAATGAGACTGGGGATACAAGTGAAATCACTCAACCAGATCCCTCAGAATCTGGTCCTGATGATTCAAATCTAGGGGAACTCCTATCTGAAGAACCCCTACACCTGACAAGAACTCAAAAGAATCACCCTGCTTCCCAAGTGATTGGAGATGTGGCCTCTCCTATGATTACAAGGAAGCAAAGCAGAGAAGCTGGATATGTGAATACTCATTCTGGGATGTTGTCATGCTTTCTTTCCCAGAATGAACCAAAGAAGGTGTTAGATGCCATGAAGGATCCAAGCTGGATAGAAGCTATGCAAGAGGAGTTACTGCAGTTTGTCCTACAACATGTTTGGGATTTGGTGGATCTCCCAAAAGGACACAGAGTAATTGGCACTAAATGGATATTCAGAAACAAGACAGATGAGAGAGGAATTGTGATCAAGAATAAGGCTAGACTAGTGGCACAGGGGTACACTCAGGAAGAAGGAATAAACTATGATGATGTATTTGCACCTGTAGCTAGAATTGAAGCCATCAGGCTATTCTTGGCTTTTGCATCTTACAAGGGATTCAAAGTCTATCAGATGGATGTGAAAAGTGCATTTCTGTATGGCACTATTGATGAGGAAGTCTATGTCTGTCAACCACCAGGGTTTGAAGACCCTAAATATCCTGACAGAGTTTGTAAGTTGAGGAAGGCACTGTATGGCCTTCATCAAGCACCTAGGGCTTGGTATGATACCTTGTCCTCATACTTGTTGGAAAACAAGTTTGAGAGGGTGTCATTGACAAGACTTTATTCATCAAGAGAACAAAGACTGATATGCTGTTGGTGCAGATCTATGTAGATGATATCATCTTTGGTTCAACAAAGGAAGACATGTGCAAGGAGTTTGAAGAACTAATGCACAAGAAGTTTAAAATGAGTTCTATGGGAGAACTAACTTTCTTTCTTGGTTTGCAGGTCAAGCAGAAAAGAGATGGTATCTTCATCAATCAATCCAAATATGTTGCCACAATGCTTCAAAAGTTTGGAATGAATGATGCAAAACCAGCAAGCACACCAATGGAAACTCACAAACACCTCACTGCTGATGTTGAGGGGGAGGAAGTTGATGTTCATCAATACAGATCCATGATTGGATCATTAATGTATCTTACAGCTTCTAGACCTGATATTATGTTTGCTGTTTGTGTGTGTGCTAGGTTTCAAGTTAGGCCAAAGGAGTCACATTTACATGCAGTCAAGAGGATATTCAAATATCTCAAGGGTCAACCTAAATTGGGACTTTGGTATCCTTATGACAATTCTTTTGACTTGGTGGCCTACACAGATAGTGATTATGGAGGAGCAAACCTGGATAGGAAGTCAACATCAGGAGGATGTCAGTTCTTAGGAGGAAGATTGGTCTCTTGGCAATGCAAGAAACAGACCACTGTTTCACAATCAACAACTGAGGCTGAATACATAGCTGCTTCTCAATGCTGCTCACAAGTCCTATGGATTCAGAATCAGATGCAGGACTATGGTCTTTCTTTCTTACAGACACCTATATACATTGACAACAACAGTGCTATTAGCATTGTGAATAACCCTGTCAAGCATTCCAAGACCAAGCATATAGAGATTAAGTACCATCTTATCAGAGATTGTAATGAAAAGAAGCTAATTCAAGTTCAAAAAGTCCACACTGATGATCAATATGCAGATCTTTTCACAAAAGCCTTTGATGTAGGCAGGTTCATATTCTTGGTCACAAGTGTTGGAATGATGAACTCTGAATAACCCTTCTTCTTGTTACAATTATTCTTGTATTATCTCTGTATATCTTTCCTTTCTTTTTATCTTTTGTAAATGTTGATAAGTTCTTTGATGTGGCAGAAGGAGTTTCAGAAAGCTCACAAGCAGTAAGATGGAGCTTTTATTATCAATTTCAGTGCAGCAGTTCATGGAGTGAAATACTTGTTCTTACAAAGTTTTTAACACTGCTAGTCATTCGTCCATTAACACTGCTTTCACAATCGCCCATTAACACTGCTTTCACATTCGCCCATTAATACTGCCAGCGCATTCGCCCATTAACACTGCTAGCACATTCGCCCAGTAACACTGCTAGCACAATCGCCCGTTACCACTGTTTATGCATTTGTATTTTACCCCTGCTCACACACACGCTTGTTAACACTGCTAGTTATTCTGAGGTATTACCACTGCTTTTAATTAAGCTGATGTGTTTACCACTGCTTTTAACCTAATGCGTGTCATTACCACTGAGGGTATCTTTTACCACTGCTTTTAAGATAGTTTGACAAATACCACTGCTAGTGTTAATTACCACTGCTTATTTGACCTAGCCCACCTTGTGTTTGTTAACACTGCTAATGGTAGTTACCCCTGCTCTAAAGTGTAGTATATAAGCCCTAACTTGACCGCCTTTTTCATTAACGGCTATTCTACACTTTTGCTCTCAAAAACGTTTGCAATTCTTCGATTGATTCTCTCTCAGTGTTCGTGCATTCGAGATTACGATTCGATTTCATCATCTGTTTAGGTTTTCTTATTCGATTGCTAATGGCTTCATTGACTTTTGTCAAGGATCATAACAAGGTTGGATATATTTCCAAGGGTGGAGATTCTGAAGGTTTCGAAGATATAGTTGATTTCTTGGCATCATCTCACATTGCGCACGCCGCGACAATCACTCCTACCATCTACATTCAACATATGCAAGACTTCTGGATGAATGGAGTTGTCCAGGAAGAAGATGGGGTCAAACGTATTCAAACCACTATCTGTGGTCTGTCTCTCACACTTACCCCTGCCAAGATCAGACATCATCTGCAACTAAATGATGAAGGAGGTATATCTATGCTCTCTACTCGAACCATCATGGAAAACCTTTTAAAAATGGGATATACAGGCTCTCAAACATCTTTGAAATATCTTAAGAGTCAATTTTGCCCTCAATGGAGATTTCTTGTGCATACCCTGTTGCACTGTTTTTCAAAGAAATCCACTAGTTTTGGTGAGTTTAGCAGCACTATTGCTTCTGCCTTGGTCTGTCTAGCCACAAAACAGGTGTTTAATTTTTCACAAATGATTTTTGATAGTCTTGTGTACAATCTTGAGAACATTCCAAACTCTAAAGTCAAAACATTTTTCATGTTCCCAAGATTTGTCCAAGAAGTAATTACAAATGAATTGATGGCTGTACCTAAACATGGAAACATCTATAAGAGCTCTGCTCTTGGTCATAAGTTGTTCTCCAATATGAAGATACCTGCAGAAGGCTCCAATGACCAATTCACTCCATTGTTCTCTACAATGATGAGAGTGAACCACCCACAAGGTGAGGCATCAGGCTTGCAGCCTACACAATCAAGCATTCCCTCTGATGACCTACCCACACCTATCACAGATACCCTCCCTCAGTCCTTTGACAAATCCCCCACCCCCACACTTCAAAAATATCAGAGAAAGAACAGAGGAGCTCCTTCCTCCTCTGGTTCTAAACCTCAAAAGCCTATAAGCCAACAGTTGGAGCACTCTCCTTCTGATTCTACCCAAAGGGATACCCCTGGAGTGCAGCCCCACTCAAGTATAAAGAAGGTGCCCTCTAAGGAGAAGGATGGGCATGTGGTTGGTGAGGCTCAAACTACTGATGTTGCACAAGGTGTGCATCAGGCCAGTTTGAACATAAGTAAGACCCCCACCACGACAACTCCTAGTGAGAAATCACATGGAGGACCCAGGTGCCAAGAAACCAAGGGGGCTTCTAGTGCTTCAGCAAGGCTGAAGACTAAAGTCAAAAAGCTCAAAGATCCAGTAATGGAGGTTAACACTTCTAAACCTGGTGAGAGCAGATTTACACATGAGGAATTGATGGAAAATTTTCGCACCATTGCCAAGGATTTGAAGGCCTTTGAGAAGAACTTCTTTGTTCATGATGAGAAACATAGATCTCATGCAGCCAGACTTGATACATTGGAGGAGTTGGCCACTGCACAGCATGATATGCTCAAGCTGCATGAAGCACAGTTGGTAAAGCAAGCAAGGGTCGTTCAAGCTCAGGGTGCTTCTATTGCCTCCATGAAGGGTACTATTCGAGCTCTAAGGAAGAAGTATCATACGTTGGTTCAATTCACAAAGGGGGAGAGATCTGGAGTTAAGGGGGAGTCTGTGCATGAAGAAGATGTTGTGAATGAACAAGGTGTTGAAATGGAGACTGAAGTCAAAGGGGAGGAAAAGAAAGAGACTGGAACAGTGGCTGAGACTGTTTTGGAAGAAGATGTTGTGAATGAAGACACCCAGGTTGCAAATGAACCTGCAGTTATTAGTGCTGAACCAGAGATCAATGAGGATGATCTAACCATTGCTGAGTTGCTAGTAAAGTTGCCTGAAGTAGTCAAACCTACTAAGGGTGTAGTTATCAAAGAATTAGAGATTGTGAAAAAGAATGATCTTCCTGTTGTTGATCCTAAAGATAAAGGAAAAGAGAAGATGGTTGAAGAAGCAGAGTCTGATTCTGATTCTGAGATTGATGAGGCAAAAAGGAAGATTATGGAATATGAAGCTTCAGAGGCTCTGGCCAGACAGTTAGGTCAAGAAGAACAAGAAAGAGTGAACAAGGAGATAGAAGAAAGAAAACAGAAAGCTGATAAGAGAAAGCCTGTGAAAAAGACTCAGAAGAAGTCAATTTCAAAGCAGGAAACTGAAAAGAGGAGGACTATGGTGAGATTTTTGTCTACTGCTCTTGGAAAGCCATTTCAATTCTTTTCCAGATGGACTCTGGATGAGATTGAGAAAAAGTACAATGTCACCAGAGAAGCCATGCATTTGGAAGCAATGGAGGATCAACAGGTTGAAACTGAAGAGGTGGCATTGGTTCAAAGAAAGAGGAAGAGAGATCAGATCAAAGAACAGGTTACCACTGAAGGTAAGCCTGAACAGGATAAGGAACTTGTGGTGATTCCTGAGCAACAAAGTGTTCAAGAGATTGAGAAGAAGGAGGCATCTGTAAAGAAGGATGAGGTAGCTGAGAAAGCTGTTGTGAAGGAGGTTGAGGTGTCTAATCAGAAAGAGGCAGAATCATCAAAAGCAATAAGGAAGAAATCTGTTGCTAAAAAGCCTAAGATGAGTAAGGAAGTGGAGGAACCTTCAAACATCTCTATGTGGATATACTTTGATAATAATCAGATAGATTATTTCAAAATATTCAGAAGTGATGGAACAAATGAAGTGTTTGCAAGTGAGATTGGGATCTTCAGAAAGCTGTTTAAAGGTGATTTGAAGAAAATGTATGAGATAGCTTGCACCAAAGAAATTGAAGATTTTGAGGAAGCAAGGATGCTGGTAGAAGATTTGAAGATTATGTTTGCTTTCTCACAGACAAAAGCAGAACTCAAGAAGAACAGAAAAAGAGATCAGGATGATAGCATTGGTGAAGGAAGGCTATTTCCTGGAACACCTATGAAAATAGGGTGTTTTCAGTGACTTTTGAGAAAGGAAGAATGAGCTTCTTCCTAATGGATAAAAGATATGACTTTGAGCCAATCATGATGGGAAGCATGCTGGAAGTGAAGAAGAAATCAGAGAATTTGTCTGAACTTGATAAGGAGTTGATTGGAAGATTAAGAGAACAGCTGCTAGAGTTGAATGCTCATTATTTTGATGAAGAAGTAATTGAGTTAAAGCAGAAGAAAGTTGTTGGTTGGGGAGTTGATCAAGATCTGAGATATGTTGTCCAGTTTGATGATGGATCAGACTTGTATGATGCTGAATGGGGAAGTATCTTGGATGAATGCACAAGGGAGAATTTAAAGGAGATGTATGAACAAAGATGCACTGTGATCAAAGTAGCTGTGAATGACAGAGACAATCCTGATCAAGCCAAGAAGAGGAAATTTGCACTAGAATGTTTGTTTTGGTTATTTGAACCTTTCAGACTTCTAGGTGTAAAGAATTCGAACTGTGAGGAGATAAAGGAATGGAGATGGTTTGAAAAATGTAGGGTATACAGCTTGAATGTCAATGGTAAAGAAATGGAGTATTATTTTGAAGAGTGTGAAACTGATGCACTTGATATTCAAAGGCTGCAGTGTATGATGAAGGTAAGTCTGAGTACAAAAGGTGAACCTACAAGAGCTGCAAGGTTGCTGGTGAAGAAGATTGAAACCTATTTGAAGAGAAGACTCAGAAACTTAGCTCCTCATGCTGAGAAGTTAAGTTTAGGGGGAGATTGTTGAGTCTAATACCACTGCTGGCAATGGAAGGTTACTACTGCTAATGAAGATTGAAGTTTACCACTGTTGGTATGTGATGAAGGAATGAAGATCAAGGTTACCACTGCTGTATCAGATTACTACTGCTCTTGAAGATTACCATTGTTGGTTTTGAAGTTAACACTGCTGGTGCAAAGTTAACCCTGCTTATGTTTTTACTACTGCTATCAGAAGACGATAAGGAAAGGATTGTGATGACTTGAAGATATAGACAAGATACGATATGCTTGGAGATATTCTAGAGATTATCTTGTAAATCTAGTTTCCTTATTGTAATCTGTTATGTCGTATATATAGCTGATAGGTTGGTTATTATTAGACAAGAGTTTTTGATAGCTTTTGTGTTAGAATTAAGAGCCTCAAGATTGTTCTTGAAATCCCTGCGATAGAGAAGTATTGCACGTCTGTTTTTGAGCCTGTTCAAACAGATTGGGGCTTGTAGTTGTAATCATTAAGCTATTAAGATCAATATACACAGTTTGTTTGAATTCATTGTTCTGTTTTAATCAAAGTGTTATTCCGCAAACTTCTTTGATTAAGTATTCTGTTCTTGATATTGAGATTCAGATCCTGTCAGTATTAACCATAACACTATAATGAGTAAAAAGGCAATAAAAATTACAATTTTATGTTTTGTCACACTAGTGTGTGATGTGTGTGGAAGTTGCTAATGGTAAAAATCATAATCCTGCTCTTTTTATTAAACAAACCAAGATTAAAACAACATCGTCTTATATAAATATTTTGTTAGTGCAAAATATTACAAAATATAAATGTTTATAATTCTAACATGTTTCTATTGTTGACTAAATCAACCATTAACCATAACATATAAATTGCATAAAAAATGGGATGAAGATTTCTTAAAAGTCTCCTTTAATTATTTATTAGTAGTTGTGTATTTGTAGAACGGGAAAAACCTAAACTTTTATTGTAAATTAAGATTTAAACCCATGTCTTAGGATCATGTGAGACCAAGCTGTTACCGTGAGACCGCGTGAGACCAATACCTAACATACGAAACTTCACAAAAAAACACCATGAATGTACATAAAACACGAATACGCAGACCTAAAATTCACTTTCGATGCAAAAAAATATCGAAAACAAGCTTAAAAACGTAACCTTCACAGCTCAAGTTCTGTGAAGGTTACATATATATAATGCAAACCTTCACAAAAAAAACTGCTGTGAAGGTTTTGTTTTTTAACCTTTTTTTGGAATTTTTTTTTCCGATAGTGTTTTTTAGTATGTTTTAACGATGAATGTTCAATTTTTTTTACCTTCACAAATGTTTTGATGTGAAGTTTAAAGTAAAATATGTTGGTCTCACCGGTCTCACCAAAAAGGCTTGGTCTCACGGGAACTTAACTCTTAAAGCCATTGTACTTTTTTATTAGAGAAAGTTAAAACTTGTGTTAGGAAATATATGGTTGAATGTTTGATTTGTTACAATCACCACGAACTAATATCTCAAATTACCTTTTATTATATCCATGAATTTCAAATATTTAACTTACATTTTTAGAAAAGGGCTTGGACAATGAGATACTTAAAATACAATTCATTGAGACACCCAAAAAAAATAGACTTCTTTATAAGCATGAAGCTCCAATCATATATGAGATATGTTTTCAACCAAATGATGGCCAGCTCAGTTGGTTTGATGCATGGGTTATAGTTCTCATATGGTGAAGGTCAAGAGTTCGACTTCTGCTGGAGACTGGAGTCCGTTGTGGGGGATTTTCCCTGAACGAGTGTCAGGTTCGAATTCCAGCTGATGCCTTGAAGCCCTTTAAATGAAAATTGGATAGCTAGGCTGGAGGTGGTTATTCTTCTTGGAGAGGTTTCGAACTCGGATTATCGTATCTTGGTGCCATAGTGGCACGATGATACTTTGTTGCACCAACATGTTGTTCATTTTTTTCCCCAAATATTCTACTTAGAAAGGGGTAGGATAGAAATCAAAGCTGAAAGGTGTTTATGCAGGTTAATTGATCGAATTTTCAAAGAAATTATTTTGAACGTCTAAATTTCATTACAGTAAACCATCCCTTTATTTACTATGTGTTTGGATGAAAATAGGCACCAAACATTGGTTACAATTAATAAAGGGATAGTTTATCATAATGAAATATGAGTCACCTTCATAGAAAATAAATATATATATATATATATATATAGGGGTGGGTTCAAATGTGAACCACTTTTTGGTTGTGAACGTGAGGACAACCGAGAGCGCGACATGTGGCGGATGACTAGGCGTCACGTCAGATCCACGGCGG
>CM058044.1:49368806-49512768 GCA_030169165.1 Centaurea solstitialis
CTAGAAAGATATCAAAATGTTTAATTATTTTGTTGCATATTAGCTAGTTTTATTTATGTTTTTGTTATATATATGTTTGTATATATAGGAATGGGTGATAGCATCGAGTTTGCGGGTGAATTGTATGATGCCATGGCTAGGCGTCGGAATATAGATGGTGACGAAGGTCTCACTAAAGAACAAGTGAAAGATTTTTGGCAAGAAATGACAAAGAAAGACCTCGATGCTCGGCTTAGTATCTTCTTTGACATGTAAATTTACCTCCTTTTGTCCCAACTATTTTAGAGAAATCATAAAATTAAGCCAAACTAGAATCAACAGCTTAATCAATGGCTTAACAATTAAGCTTTTAAACGAGTTATAATTAATCTCAGGTGTGACAAGAATGGAGATGGGATATTATCAGAGGCAGAGGTAAAAGAGGTGAGAACTTAATTAATAAACAGCCTAATATTAATGATTCATTTAATTTTGTTCTTATTAGTTAATTACTTAAAGCTCAAACTCGTGCAACTCTCCTCGATTCTTAAGGTACTTATAATGAGCGCTTCGGCGAACAAGCTTTCAAATTTCAAAAACCAAGCCGGGACGTACGCAGCTCTAATCATGGACGAGTTGGACCCTGATCATCGTGGCTACATTGAGGTTAATTTTTTATCCTTTCAATTTGGTTATCTTTTGGAAATAAAATGGGTATTTAAGGACGTTTTATAGAACACTAGTTTATAAAACCAACCACAAAAACATCTTATCTGAAAATGTTATAAAAAAACTAGGACGCTTTTGGGCGTCGCAAAAAGTTTTTATGAACATTTAAAAAAATCCTATTAACCTATTTTATTAGACACCATTTGAAAAAATGTCCTAAAAACACAAGTGTTCTCAAAAAAGATGGATTTATAGGAAACTTCTGAAAAGTGTCCTATAAAGTTATCTAATATGACACTTTATTTTGGAAATGTCCTAAAAAACTTGTATGACCCCCAAAAGCTTCCTATAACCCTATTGTAACACTTTTATATATGACGTTTGTGTTTGTTCCTATAAACTACCGTCCTATAAAATACTAAATGTTTTTTTTTATTTATTTTAGTTATCCTATAAACTCAATTTGTTGTAGTATACTGTTGAAAAACGTCGTATAAAAGACTAATATGACATTTTTCAAAAACATAAAATAAAAGGCTAATAAGACAGTATTAATTATTGTGTCATATAAGATTGCTCAAGACAAATCTTTTAGGTAGTCTAACTTCGCCTTAACAACTTATTGTAATGTTATTTCTCAAAGACGACTAGGCATCCTAAATAAAATCCCTCCTGTTGTACAGCTAATTTCTAGTCTTTCTAAAGTTTATCTTTTGGCATAGATGTGGCAACTCGAGATCCTGCTAACGGGCATGGTGGCCAAGGATGAGACGAACCCCAAATTAGCGAAAAAATCGAATAGTCAGAATACTACTAATCTAGCAAGAACAATGATCCCACAAAAATATCGCAACCCAATTACTAGATTCTTCAACCAATGGATAGAAGCTATACAAGATAACTGGAAAAGAGTATTGGTAGCAGTCTTTCTGGTCGCTCTTAACGCCGCGCTTTTCGCGTGGAAGTTCCATCAATATACCTTAATGAGAACGTTCAGAGTCATGGGTTATTGTGTTTGTTTGGCCAAGGCTGCAGGCGAGACTCTGAAGCTTAATATGGCTCTCATTCTCTTCCCGGTTTGCAGAAGAACACTCACGGCCTTGCGAGAAACATTTCTAGGGAAATTCATCCCATTTGACGATAATATCAATTTCCACAAAGCCATCGCTGGTTTCATTGTGATCGGCACCGTGATTCACACCGTAGCCCACATGGGTTGCAATTTCATAAGGTTGAGCACTTGCCCACCCAACACTTTCAATCGTGTTTTTGGTAATATGCTCCCGAAGCAGCCAACATACATGGACTTAGTACTAACACTCCCAGGTTTTACGGGCGTGATCATGGATATTATGATGATCTTTTGCTTTCTTCTCGCCACAACTGCTTTCAGAAGGAATCTTGTACATTTGCCGTGGCCATTTAACAATTTAGGTGGATTTACGTCCTTTTGGTATGCTCATCATCTTCTCATCATCGTTTATATCTTGTTGGTCCTTCACGGTTACTTCCTAGTGTTCCCCACACAATGGTACAGGAAAACAGTAAGTCACTCTCCATCACTTTACTTTATCACACTACAACAAAACTGAGTCCATAGGACACTTAAAATAAAATAAAAACGTCCCAATAGAGTATTTTATAGGATGCTAGCTTATAGGACTAAACACAAAAATGTCATATCTAAAAGTGTTACAAAAAGGTTATAGGACGCTTTTGGACGTCACAAAAAGTTTTTAAAACATCTTTTGAAGTGTTATAATTAAAAAGTGTTACAAAAAGTGTCATATAAACACACGTGTCCTCTAAAATTATGGTTTTATAGGACATTTCTCAAAGGGATACTATAAAATTAGC
This sequence comes from Centaurea solstitialis, assembly GCA_030169165.1. NCBI lineage: Eukaryota > Viridiplantae > Streptophyta > Magnoliopsida > Asterales > Asteraceae > Centaurea > Centaurea solstitialis. Next base: position 49,371,312 of record CM058044.1, read on the forward strand.
AAATACAACACTTTGTTTTGGAAATGTCCTAAAAAACATGTTATGACGCTCAAAAGCATCCTATAAACTTATCGTAACACTTTTAGATAGGACGGTTTTATTTTGGTCCTATAAACTAGTGTTCTATAAAACACTCTATTACGACACCTTTTTTTAGTGGTCCTATAAACTCAGTTTTGTTGTAGTGGATCAATCTATTCAATATTTCGATTTGAACAATAATTCTGCGTATTTGAAATTGACCAAATTTGGTTAAACCAACTTACCTTGCAGACTTGGATGTATCTTGTGATCCCAATATTGTGTTATTCAATGGAGAGAATTTTTACGTCCTATGATCAATGCAATAAGGTTAATATCGTTAAGGTGACCATAGATGCTGCTCTCATTTAATGTTTTTTTCCCTTTATAATCACCTATGATGAAATCTAGCCTTCTGATTATCTCTTTTATGGATGTATAAACTTTAGGCTATTATATATTCCGGAAATGTGCTAGCACTCTACATGAGCAAACCTCCTGGATTCAAATACAAGAGCGGGATGTACCTCTTTGTTCAATGTCCAAATTTATCAGGTCTTGAATGGTACGTACGTAACGTTGATTGATCTAAAAAAACTAAAGAAATTAACGTTTTTGTTTCACCACTCGTTTCTAGGTTCTTTGAACTTTAGATGAAGCTTGTGAACTCAAAGAGAGACGTAAAAAGGTCTTCATAGATCCGTCTACTTTGTATAAAACGTCAAAGATCAAACTAGAACAAAATCGGGTTTATAGGACACCTAAGGTGTCTAAATGTCTTAATATGATGTTTTAAAGGAATTAAGCTTATAGGATCAAGCTATATAAACCGTTTTATATATCTGCTTATACGATCAAGCTATATAACCGTTTTATATATCTAAAAGTGTTATAACAGGTTTATAGGACATTTTTGGGGGTTTCAATATATTTCTTAGGACAGTTTTATGATAAAGTGTCATATTAACTATTTTATATGATACTCTTTAGAAGTGTCATTCAAACATATCCTTTTATAGGACAAATTTTATAAAGAATGTTGTATAAAATAACTTTTTTATCAGCGAAAACTAATAACATGTTGATTTGTTGTCGCAGGCATCCATTCTCCATCACGTCTGCCCCCGGAGATGACTACGTAAGCGTACATATTCGTTGTTTGGGAGACTGGACGACAGCCCTCAAAGACGAATTCGCAAAGGTAAATTAGGAAAATCGATGTAGATTAAATTAATTTATTATATATTTCATCAAAATTTTCATGTATGTAGTAGTCTTTCCTTCTTTCATCTCCATCCTCTTTTTTCTGTTAATCTGAATTCTAAAACACAGAAATGCAGGCCTGTGAGCCTCCACCACAAAAACCTCAAGTTGCTGGTCCTGGTGCTGCTTCAAAAGCCATGAGAGGAAACCTTGTTCGATTGGAAACTCGAGCAAACACGAATGTTTCTCTAGAGGAATCGCAAGCAATGTGAGTCGCGATGAATTACCCAGGATTTAATTTCTTCGTTTTACATATCTTTAATTTTTTTTTTTGTTTAATATGATCTATCTTCCGGATTGATTTTCTCTTGTAGTTATCCTAAAATCTTCATCAAAGGACCTTACGGAGCACCGGCTCAAGATTACGGGAAATACGACATCCTGTTACTGATCGGCTTGGGTATTGGAGCAACTCCATTCATTAGTATTTTAAAAGATCTCCTAAACCACCAAAGAGACGCAGTAAGTAGTAAACGTAGATTAATGTTAATTACCTTATTAATTATGTGATCAAGGGTCGGTTCAAATAAACAGGCTAAATATCGTGAGAAAGTAAGATGAAAGGTTTACTCGTGAATCATTGAAGAAATCTCTTTGAAAAACATATGTTTAAATAATTTGTTACCGGATTTATATAATGATTCACATATGAACATTTCTTTATTGATTACATTCTCACGATATTTAGTCTTCTTTGTTTGAACCTCCCGTAAGCGTATAGATGCTAAATGCTTAATTTGCTTTTAGGGTTTCGATCATAAAGGCCCTGATCGAGCATACTTCTACTGGGTGACAAGGGAGCAAGCATCGTTCGAATGGTTCAAAGGAGTTATGGATGATATAGCAGAATATGACAAAGATGTAGGTCTTAGGAAGAGAAAAAAAAAAGGAATTATTCACATGTTTCTTATAACATGAATACGGGTAAAAGTACGTTTCGTTTAAAATGAGACTTGTGAAATTGTGATTCAACAGGACATGATCGAAATGCATACATACCTAACATGTGTTCACGAAGAAGGCGATGCACGGTCCGCACTCATTGCCATGGTGCAGTCTCTGCAACATGCCAAAAATGGAGTTGATGTTGTCTCTCAAAGTCGCGTATGTTTTCCCGGTTTCTTTCCCTATATTTCTCATTCAAGTTTGATCGATTTCGGATTAATTCTAACGAAGAACAAAACTAAACCATAACAGATAAGAACACATTTTTCAAGACCTAACTGGAAGAGGGTGTTCACAACTTTAGCAGACAGACATGCATCTGCTAGAATCGGTACACATCTTATAAACATCTAATCTTAACTTCAGTTTCTTGATGTTTTATGGTAACATTTGGTCTTTTGTGATCTGCAGGTGTGTTCTATTGCGGGAGCCAAACGCTCACCAAACCATTGAGAGAACTTTCAAAAGAATTTAGCCTAGAAACCTCAACTCGCTTCGAATTCCACAAAGAGAACTTCTGAAAAAGAAATGAAATTAACTAACATATATTTCCATTTTCTAGTTCTCAGAAAATTAACATGCCCATCTAGAAATAGACCTTTTGTTAGGTTTGTGAATCTTTATCCAAGTTTCGATCCTCTCGGTATGTTGGGAAATAGAGTGTTAAATATAGGAACAATTAGTCTTGTTAGAAAGGGATAGTTTCCTAGCTACTTCGATTTGTAATGTGACTGTCTATAAAATTAAGCTGGTGATAACAATCGTCCATCGAATATCTCCTTGATCCCTTTTTCTCATTAGTTTCATACATGGATCAATTCCGGAAGGAGAAAACCACCAATCTAATATCAATATACTTCAAACGAGTAGTTATTACAGTAAAATTCCTCAAGACTTTATTCCTGGAAAGGAATTCGTAACTTCTTCATCTGCAATATCGTCATATACTTCATTTTCAATGCAAATCAAGGTCCGACTGAATTGTTGTTCGGTCTGGTACTGAGGATGAGTATGTAGCTCTAGATCATGATGCTGCAAAGTTACAGTGGATTACTTTCATGATATTGGGGCTATACAAACACATGTATATATTTATATATATGGCAACTAATCTTGTGTTTTCATAAGAAACACATTCAGATTGATGTACACTTTATTCAGATAAGGTTATGTCTGGTGCCTGTTCGCTATCATGTGTCTACTGCTGCTTTTTACAAAAAGGTTAACCGCTGCTCGATTTGCTTATATATGATCCATAAAGCTTCACATCGCACCAAATGTTTTGCTGGCAACGGACGTTGGATGTGTATCATGATATGGGGATGGTGGCATGTGTACTAGTTAGTTGAGATAGTTACGAATTAATTAGTTGAGGCGGTTGTAGTTGTGGTTATTATCGTGTATGTAGTATAAGTGTACAACAACATTGGATGATGAATGAAATACAATTAGTGTTTGAGCTCTAAATCTCCTTTTTCTCTACTTCTTTCTTTCTAAACTTATATTGCTTTTGTTCAAGAGCAAATGACCAAATTAAAAGTGAACGATTCTGCTATATAATAATAGAAATGTGGAAATCGTGCGGGAAAACATGCAAATTTGAAATGGTTGTGACGTTTAAACCACGTACCCAACCCAAAGGGCATAGCCCAATTTCAAACTTCCCCCAGATTTCAAAATTTTCCGTTCTTTATTTTAGAAACTAATCAGAGTTGAACCTTAAAGGCTTTTCATATATTTCTTGGTGAATTACAAAACATAGAAGTAAGGCTATTTATATAAGAAAAGTAGAATCCTTTTCATATCTTTAACAGAGAAAGGATTGGGAAAAACTCTAAAAAATTAGGGATACCGCCCTAATTGACATGATCCCCGAGATCCAGGATGCAATTACTGACAGCTCCAGGAATTCTTCTCCCCCGTAAGTTGGGATATGGAGGCCTGGTTTGAGACCTGAGAGGGCTGATGTGAGACAGGTGATGACTGATTTGAGACCGAGAGGGCTGTTGAGGGCTGATTTGTGGCATCTGAGTATGCCAAGAACCGGTATTCTTCCACACTCTCCCCTGGAATATCGGTTTTAGTATAGAATGGTTGTTCTTCGAAGAAGGTGACATCTATGGTGTTGTACACTTTGTTTGTGAATAGAAAGTAGCACCTGTACCCTTTTTTCGTTAGCAGAGTACCCACGGAATATATATTTGAGACCAGAGAGGGCTGGAGAGGATTCCTAGAAGAAGCCCTGTGGGTGACTTTGAAGCGTATCCTGTTGGATATTTTAGTGTAATTGGATTAAGGGGGTGTTTGGGAAGGCTTATTTAAAACAACTTATAACTTTTGACAAAAGTACTTATTAACTTATGTGGTGTGGAAAAGAAGATTTTTAAAAAGTGTTTGGATTAGCTTATTAGCTTTTATTGGTTTTTGATAAGGAGTTTTTGATAAGTTAGTAGGGAGTGACTTCTCAAAAATGACTTATTAGCTTATAGGGGATGAAATAAGGAGCTTTTAAAAATAGCTATCCAAACACTTTATTTTAACTTATTTGCTTCTCCATGATGAAATAAGTTATAAGCACCCCCAAATAAGCCCTCCCAAACACCCTCTAACTTGTTTGACCAATTTCATCATAATAAGACATCATTTAGGCTTGGCGGTGCGGAGTGCACACCTACTTGAATTTATTATGATATTAGGGGCGAAGCCCCTAATGAACGGGGGTCCGGGGGCAGCGCCCCCGGTAGCAGGGTCCAAGGGGCGGCAGCCCCTAGCGGGGTCCAAGGGGCAGAGCCCCTGGCTGGGGTCGAGCTGTTATGTCAAAAATCACTCAGAAATTTAATTTTCGGATTTTGGTGATTAAATTTGACCCGTTTTCAAACCCGACCCGAAACATTGTTTTGGCGGTTTTAACCATAAAAACTGCCGTTTTGGCAGTTTCCCGAATACATAGATTTTGGTCATCGTTTTCTTTCTTCTGGTTCACGAAAATCTCTAACACACATACACAGAATTCTAAAATCTCTGAATTGTATCCGATTGGATAATTCGGGAGAACCACCGAATTGATTCGATCTAAAAGTGTTACACGCCTTTCAGAGATATCCGATTTCGTTACTGACTATTCCCCACATATCCTGCAACCCGAATCTCAAGCATCGGAATTGAAGGGGCTTCAACCATATGTGTTTTTTGAAGAGGCAAACGCTTTAAATCTTGACAAAATGCTACTATACCTTTTTTCTTGACAATAGTACATGGAAATCTACATAAGAAGTAGACTGACCTGTTGTATTTCAGGCTTGGTTCTGGTTATAACCGGAACAGGTATAAATCTGGTTCTGCTGAACGATAAATTAAGTTTGTTGTTTTTGCATAGGAAAAATACTTAATTTTCTCATAAAAACTAGAATAAATATTAGACACAATAGCTGCCGCTCGTCAGAACAATACTTTTACATGATAACAAATCAAAAAATCTGCGATTATATGGACATACACCGCTCTTATACTCATAAATCTGCGGTTACAAACAATGCCAAACTCTTGAGATTCAAACCTAAATTTGAATCTACTGTATAAATTCCTTCAATGAATATTCTGTATGCATCTATTTACACTTTTCTATTCTCTCAATTGACAGCAGTGAGCGGGTGCCGCGAGTCTCTCATGGAATGAGCACCAGCCTCTAGATGCTTTGCGTCCCCATTTGATAGCTTTGGAGACGATGATTTTGAGTCCCAGAAAGATCTCAGTAGCTCGTCAAACGGTGGGGTTCGTAGCTCTTCAATTGATGTGGTGCTCGGTAGATTGAATGCCCTCTTTCTCGGCGTTGAACATGATGGTTCATCAACCTGCAGAACACGAAACTACTTAAAAGTCTTGTATATTTGCAACTTTCAAGATGGAGGAAGGTTCACCAATCTAGGACCACATCAACAAATTTAATAGGTGCTTATCAAATTTGACATTGATGAGGATCAAGCACTTCTACTACTTCTTTCATTGTCAAAGTCTTATGAGAATCTTGTACAAACATTGTTATTCATGGGAGAGAAAGATGATGGAATCGGTTGAGTTTGCACACCAAGGTGTCTGCAAACTTTCCCTCATTGCCTTCTAATGGCAAGTACGTATCAGTGTGAAAGGGCAAGTTATAATACAAATTACAAAATAACATCAGCTTTCTTGTACCGATGAGTGTAGGCACTTCTGCCAAAGAATTTACATCTGTCTTGTGGTAACTCCAGTTTCCATTTTTACATTGTTAGATAGTTTTACTTTTCTTGTTTGCTAGATCTGTATGGTCTTTTTCTTGTTGGTTGTGGAACTAGTTGAAGTTCGGCACAAGATGTTTTCCTATATCAGAGTGTTATCCTTGTCTTTGAAGTCAACAAGTGAATCTTTTTGTGTGGCATGTAGTACATTTTTAGCGTCATAAAAATCCATGCTTGAGCCACCTTTTTTCATAATTGGTATCCAGACTTTCACAACAAAGTCTACAGGATCCAATTCCAACAAAGATCACTGCTTAAGGCTGCTTAATTCTGCTTAATCCTAGGGGTACTTAATCCTAGGTGAGGGTTGGAAGTTCTGATTATGGAAGAAAAGGTTTTAATCAACTAATATGACAGTGTCAAAATAACATAGTATGGAAATTTTATCTTCCACATGTTTATATAAAACAACATAGAGCATTAGAGGCTGTTCAACCACCTAACATCGCTAAACACATTTTAGAACGCTAACCCATGTTGACTGCATTATAATGTCAAGGTTTTCTCCTCTCAAGTAAAATTTGGGAAGCAGTTAGCCAGATAACAATAACAAATATATATCATATATGGAGGTTGGATGAGGAAGCTTACTGTATAGTCATTTAGGAGGGTTTTCCCTGCATTATCTGTGATCTCTACAACTTTATCATAGTGTCCACCCTTCAGTTCCCTCAGTTCTCCACAACAAGGAGCAATCATGGAGTCAAGATTCCGGCATGCATCATGGTCAAGTTGTAAAGAGTCTGCAAGTGAAAAGTGTGTTTTGGAAGGAGAAACAATGACCTTGAAAAGATTATAATCATTGAAGCTCGAAAACAAATAATACTCACGGTCTATTGAGGAAAGGAGGTTATTGCTAGCAACATTTGTATCATTAAGTGCCGATGATGCTGCAACCGAGTACTGGGAACGCAAAATTTGATTGGCTTCTAATCCTCCTCTAAAAGAAGGGTGAAAAGGTGTATAAGGATCAGGGATTATATAAATGCTTCAATAAGACTTCTCAAAGCAGTTCATTTTATTCAGACAGGACTTACCTAACTATCTCATCCACGGAAGCCACATTGTTCTTCTCTAAACTAAGCAAAGATTCCTGAGCGCTACTCCATTGCTGTGATCCCAACTGCACCTTTTGCAAACTGCAAGATGTTTTTGGAAGGTAAATGTGAATTGACCAGCAAAGGATTCATAATATGTTTTTAAAGAATAAGGAAACCCACCAATTATGAAGAACATCATCCAAATTTTTCTTTCCATTTTCAACTGCAGCAGTATCTTCAAGATAGTGGGCTTCAGCCTTTGTAGTGTAATTTTTCCATTCCACTCTGACAGAAGAGCTTGATTCTTTCATGGTTGACATTTCTTGCTGGAATCTGTTGGTTCTACTAACTGCACTTTCCCTTAGACCATTCACTGCTGTTGTAACCTATATATGGTCAAAATAATACCAGACAAAAAATAAGCTCACTGATCTTTAGATACTGAGACAAAAAGCAACATAAATTAATGTATATTAGTCCCCATACCAGCTCTTTCTTCCTAGCATTCGAAACTGAAAGCAGTTCTGCAACTTTTTCTAGTAGTTGTCTTTCTTCATTGGCAGCACACTCCTGTATGTATAGAGATGAGAAAACCAAGACATTTTTAAACAAGAAAGCATGTCAAAAGATAACCATTACCTCAAACTTCTTTTCAAGTTCAGATAACTTTTGGTCATTGACAATCTGGCCCTCTTCAATAATTTGTGTCAATTTGGTTGCATGCAAGTCTAGGGTAACGAAAAAGTTTGTGGTAATGTTAGAAATTGACCGCGAGGTTTCAACAGCTCTAGCATGCGCCTGCATATAATTGGAAAAGTGAGGTATGATTTTTATATATCTTAGGGAAATGGCATTGAAATAGTTACCACATCAAAGAAATTCCTATCATCATGCTATTTTAAAATCTAACCTCCCGTTGTTGTTGTGCATATGTGGCTAGTTTATTTTCTTGGCTATGGAGAATGCTTTGTAGATCATTGAGTAATTCCTCAGCTTCTGATGCAATACCTTTGAAAAGCTGTGTTGAATTTGTGGGCATCAACGTATTAAAAGAAGTGCATAATAATACAAACTTTCAGAGAATTCTTAAATCAAAATCAGAACATACATCCCCAAGAGCAGAAGAATTTTGGGAGACTTGAGAATTAAGATGTCCAAGTGTTGATTGTGAATTTGCATCAAGTTCATTTGCTAGATTATCCAGAGCTTTAATACCAGAACCATACAATGTTTGCAACTTCTCTAGACCAGCTTGGAGTTCTGCAGTAGCCTGTGTCCCACAAAAAGTTGTGGTATATGTATATCCATTTCTTAATAAGTGTTCAGAGGCTAGCAAATTATTTTCTGTCTAAATCATACATACCTGACCCTTGGTTGATACAAAGGATTGCATATCTTCCTCCATGCCTTTCAGTTGTTGCTCTTGTTGTGTCACAGAAGCTGCTACACTCTTATGCAAGATGTCAAGCTGTTCAGTTAACTGAGATTGGAATTGCTGGACAAGAATTCTGTTTCCATCTTCTATTTTGTCCTTGCGCTCTGAAACAACATTAATGATATAGAAATTAGGATTTTTTTTTCTGCCCAAATTTGATAGTTGTATTTGATTTTTCGTAGTACGTACCAATCTTGGTGAACAGACTAGACACGTCTGATGAAGCATTCTCAAGCTCCGCTCGAAGGTCAAATGCCCGCTCAACAAGAGCTTTTTCTGATGAGATAGTTAGAAGATTATTGTTACAACTTTGAAATGAATTTGCTGTTTGCAAGATCTAGGATTCTTTTCAGATGCATGCTTGTTCAGCAACTTAAGATAAATAGCAAGGAGATTTTGAAGCATGGCTCACCAGACTTGAGAAGGTTAAAGATAAGGAATTCTTTCTCTTTGATTGTTATATTTGCTTGTCTATGTCTTTCTTCAAGATCCAATAATGAATGTTCAGTTTCTTGAAGCTTTATCTAAAGGTCCAGTATAAGAAATGATTACTTCATGACAGGAAAATAAAACTTTGATGTCCGAGATAACTACAATGGATGGAAGAACTCGTATAACATCATACCTCTGTCCTCTCAAGCTTCCCACTTAAGTTTGCATTCACCAGCTGCTGAGAATTATAAAGTTCCTGAAGCTCCATAAATTGCTGTTTACAGTAGTAGATTACAATCATTAGTCATGTTTTTAAACAAAAAGTAGACAAGGGGTGGCAATTTTATGCATTGATTCTACCTTGCCCCTTGACTCAACATCAAGTTCCATTCGCTCTATCTTTTCAGCCATTGCCTGGAGAAAGGAATCAAAAAATAAGAAAGAATGCAAGAATTTCAGTATTGGTTGCTACTTGTATGATCCCCGGTATAGCAAAAGGCAGCCCTCAATTGGATAGGTAACATCCCTGAGGGGTGTGGGGTGAAAGCCACACTACCAGGGTTTGAATCCTAGGGGTGACATTTCTGAGATATCCAGAATTTGGATCTGGTCCTTCGGGCCGGGTTCGGGGCCGGTATGGGAGGATCCGGTCTATGGGATCCACTTCCCTGCCGGTCGGGTCCAGCCATAGGTTGGACCGGGTCGCAGTGGATTAGTGGGATTGCCCAATTGGAGGCCCGATACCACTGGAGCATGTGTGTGTTAACTTGTCGTTCAAAAAAAAAAGGCAGCCCTCAATAACTACAAATTGTTAGGATGTACCTTCTTCTCCTCTTCTTCCTGTAGATATCTGTCTTTTGGTATGTAGATTCCATTCTTCTCTCTTGTAGCGTAGACCTCTGGTCATGCAAAAGTCATAGCATGCAAGCATGTAAAAAAATGGATTCACCGAAATGGTTGATTAGAGAAGGAAGGGAAGAGGACTCAAACCTTGCTTGAGCCTTTCAATTTCAGAGTACAGGTCTTTCATCATTGCAGATTTCATCATCTTCTGATTAATCTGAAATATCATCAAGATCAAAGATCAAAACTGGCTAAAAAGAGGACAATGTTTTCTTTCATTAAACAACTAATCTCCACAGTGATGACCTCTGGTTTGTTCTTGATATTTTTTGCTCGGTGTGCATAGTCTAAAGTACTGAGCGTCTCCTCCAAAGAATGGATAGAGGGGGAGATGGTGGCAATTATGCAAGTCTTTGTTTTCCCTCCCAAGGAATCCCTCAACAACCTTGTTAATTTACTATCCCTGTCATTAAGAAGAAATATTTAGGCAGTTCATCTTAGTTTTCTTTAATTCATATAATGTCTTTGCTGGCTGTTAGCGTATTATAACTGATGGAATAATACCTATAAGGAATATGCCCTGAGTGCTCAACTAATGTATTTATGACTCGGCCAAGTGTCAGCAAGCTCTTGTTTATCTCACCAGCTTCCCTTGCTCTACCCTGCAGCAGTAAGGATTCATAACAGATTGAAGAGATATAATGATACAAGATATCGTTTAGTTCTCGTGTATATTTATATTTTCACTGTGTAAAATGGCACATATGCAACATTTCATTATGTAAATACCCTTCAACAGAAAGAGAAAAACAGATGGTGGCATAACTTAAGATGGTTGATACAAATGGAGCTTGCACCAGATTTAGTACTTATGGTTAAGCATCTGGTATTCTAAGAATTCAACAGATTTGATGTATATGTCTGCGTAATTACAGTTGCAACAAAAAACAAATTTGTCAAGTTTATGTTTACCTCTCTAGCACCGGACCTCGAAATATTCTCTGAACCAGCTAGATCAACAAGATTGAGCTTGCCACATCTGATAATCTCCTCCCCTTCTGGTGTACGTTCCTTGATGTGAATTGTGATAGAAAATATTGAATGAGAACGACTACTTTGTTTATTCAGAAGGGTCTCTGCAGTGCGCCTCTTAGCAGATCCTTTCTCTAAGATTTTGTAAATTTCATCTGCTGTGGAAACCATCTCCTCTTCTAAGCCTCTTACAAGTACGCCACCCTTTCCGTCCTCCATCAGTGCTATGGGTTTCTTTGATTTGTCTTCCGGAAATTTGGAAGTTTCCTCAGGAGCTAAAAGATCTGTTATCTCTTCATTGTAGAGCTCTAAGAATGTAACTTTCATACTGTACTCTGCACTTTGAGCTTCTAAAATATCGAATATCTGTTTTACAGCTCTGGGAATAACGCCTGCATCAGTTGGGAATTCCCCATTCTGAACAGAATACAAGGTTGCTTGGTTCAGTAAAAGCCAAAAAAACATAATGTTGATTATTTCATTTTCCATGGAACAAAAATTTATACCCTTTTCCTCCCTCCTCCCTCCATTGTGTATGTTTTCCCAGTTCCTGTCTGGCCATAAGCAAATATAGTGCAATTGTATCCCTCAAGAACTTCAAAAACTATGGGAGAGACAGCTGCATGATACAATTCCCTTTGTTGCGAGTTCGGACCGAAAACCTATAGAGATTTCTCCACATTAGCACAAGGAAACACTACCAGATAAATTTCTTGTCCAATAGAAATATAGAAAAGAAAATTAAAGCCAGTTGTTTCTTGAGAATTGAGATATTATGGTAGGGCTTCTTTTCAAATATATGGTTCAGAGGTTGTGGTATCGTCAGAAAAATAATTTCCCAGCTCATGATGCGATCACTAGGTACATCCTAAATCTGGTGGTATTTTACAAAAGTGTCTACATTGAGCCTTGACCACCTTAAGTACGGTCCCTATCCTTTTACTGCTAGGAAAGACACATTTAGAAAGATAATTTAGTCATGTTGTGGATATGCTTTATCAATGGTATACGGTTCAAAATTGCTATAAAGATTTACCAGGGCCTCACGAGTATAGCTGTAGTTAATGGACACTGCAGAGTACTAAAAAACTAGATAGTATTAACAATGTTTGTAGAGCACATAACAAGAAAAATATTTTTAACATGTCCTTTTAAGTTAACAGCATAGGGCTCTAAATAGCTAGAAACACTTACCAGGCTGCAACCTCGTGGCTTATAGCCTTGTAGAATCATGACTCATGAGTATGACACAAGCTACATGTCTACAGGCAGAGTATAGATTTATGGAACATTTCACCCTGTTTAATCCAACATGCCACTAGGTAGGGGCCCTAATGGGGCAATGCAACATAAGCTTTATGATCCAACTTTGAACTTTCCCACAATTTAAATACCTATATATGATCTACATAAAGGCATCTTAGAGCAATTAATATAGCCATTCCCTTGTAGCTAGAAGGTCATGGATTCTTCTACCTACAGACAAATAATCATGAATGATATTAAAACAAGAGAATCACCTTGTCAAACACGAATGATCTATCAATCTGCTTGTTAGCTATATTCTGAACTGCACAAACTTCTTTCCTGTTCTCAGTACACGTAATCACCACCGGCGTGTGTGATTTCATCTCATCGTCATTCAACGGTCTACACATTAGAAAAACACAACATTAAACTAATCCTTGTAAAAAACAATCAGAAATCCAATCTCATATACGCTTAAGTCGAAATCCGTACACACCTGCACCGCACAATGACTTGAACATTCACCCCTTTTTCTCTATCATGTCTACCACTTATACTTCCTTCTCCTGGCCGGACATCTCTCGCAGCCTTGTCAACGGATCTCGGCGTGTTCGAGGGCGAGCTCGGAACCCCATTTCCTCTCCTCTCCATAGCTAAAGCTGACTTTGACTCAATGGTTCAATCAATTCTAATCACAAAAATCCAATTTATGCCTAAAATCAGTCTTAGCAAAATCAACAATAAGAGCAATGTCCTCATACAGATTCTTATACCATCACATTAACAATAAACCTGATAAATAACCCAACTAACTTAACAGGCAGTTAGGTATTTCACAGTATAACGAGTTCAGCCGTTGAACTCACCGAGTCAACTCAATCCAAATCTGGAACTGTTTATGAACATTAATTAATCAAATACACATAGGAATTTAAGCACATTATTACAGAAACATTGGCTGATTTGATCCGATTGAAAACCGCATTGACTTAAATTAAACCAGTTGTGGATCGAAACAAGTAAATTCATACAATAAATTAAGGCGAGATGAGATTTTATAAAAAGGAGAGCTTGAAAACCTGCAATTGCTTGCCGGCCGTTGACTGCTCCAAAATGTTTGCGGACTGAAAGAGACGATTGAGGACCGATTTGGTGAAATGGTGAACTTTGAAGGTGAAAACACACACAGTAGTGTGTGTGTGTGTGTGTGTGTGTGTATATATATATATATATATATATATATATAGAGAGAGAGAGAGAGAGAGAGAGAGAGAGAGAGGTGAGGAAGGTAAGGGAGCTTGAAATGTGATGGCCGTTAATGGAGGGCGTTTGTTTGATGACGGAGAGTGTTTGTAAATATTGTATCATAAATAAATTTTATTTGTATTGAATAAGAAGAATTAGATGTCAAATCAAATATTATTATTATAGTTAAGTCCCCCCTGAAATTTATGTTTGATGTTTAAATTTCAAATTTCTCCATTACAAGCTCTAAATTGTCTTTTTCTTAAATTACTTTGTTGTTTTTTAAAATAAGTTTAGAAATCAACTTTTAAAGTATTCATGAATGAATTAAATGTTTTAAATTAAAGCTTTTAATTATATTATTAAGCTTTGTTTGACAAAGTAGCTAATAAGCTAGGTGTTAGCTGATAGTTGATAAGCTAGTTATTGACTAAATAAGCTAGTTAGTAGCTGATAAGCTAGTTTATGAATAAATTATGTTTGGAAAAAAACTAGCTTATGAGCATGTAACATGACCAAAAATGGTTTATTGGGGTATAATGATTAATATTAATAAGAATATATAATTGGAAAATGCTATAAAAAGCTCTTGAAACGATGCTCCAACTAGCGTTTCAATAAACTAGTTTATGGTACATCCAAGCAGCTAGCTTATTTTTATCAAACACAGCCTATAAGAGTAAATAACTAGTCGACTAAAACAAATTTTATGATATGAATTTATGAAATCGTTCCAACGAGTCAAAATGAGTCTCGAGCAAAGTAAGTAATACTTTGCTCAAATGGTAAGTTAACATATTGGGAGGTTGCCAATAGCGTGTAGCTCACTTGGTAATGGGTGTGAGGTAAGTTTGCAACAATAACAAATGGTTTGGGTTCAAGCCTCGGCTCGCGCACGGACGCCCCCACAATCACAACCGCTGAGTGAATCACGAATGCCCCCCACAATAGGCATTGGCAATCTGTGGCGGGCCGGTTGAGGTTGTCGGAATCAACCTTTTGCAACAAACAAATATACTAGGAGGTTAGTGAATAGTATATGTGATTACCAGGGTTCAAACCACGTGGTGAATATGTGATGATATCTAGATCATGGCCCTGGCACATAATGGTACCTTTAATTAGGTTGGATCGTGATCGATGAGTATTAGTCGGGTGCCCTTGGACCTTGGATACCCCCAAAAACGTGTGTATGTTTATTTGCCATTCAAAAAACAATAATATTATTTGTACAAGTCGAGTTATTTTGTGAACATCTGTTATAAATAATTATGTATTAGCTATTATTACATATATTATATTCATTAAAAATATAAACTTTTAAATTTTAAGGGTTTCAATATATTTTTTTACTCATATAAGAGCATCTATATTCTACAACAGCTTCTCCAAAATGGAGATTTTGCATAAAATTTGTCTTTAACAGATTCTTCAAAACTTTCTCCAAAATGGAGATTTTGCATAAAATTTGTCTTTAACAGATAGTGTAAAATCTCTAATTTTGGAGAACTCTCCAACAATCTCCAAAAATGATTATTATGAGAGAAAAATGTTTTTTTACACCAATAAAAAATGAGAAAATTATTTTTGTAACCATTTGAAAAATGGTAATACACCTCCTAACCAAACTCTTGCTCCGATCATCCAAATAGTCATCGAAGTCGCCCCAGAAGAAGTCGTCCAGGGCGACTTGTGTTTTTTCCGACGAGTTTTCATGAAAATGGGAAAATGGGTTGCTTTTCCCCGTTAAATGTATTTCACCGACTTAATTCAAAAAGCAACTCAACCTGAATTTCCATTTGATTAAATAAAATTAAATCATTCATCCGATTTCTTTTTCTTCTTCTTGAAAAGGAGCATCATCATCATCTTCTTGAAAAGGAGCATCACATTTCAGGTTGAGAAATAAAGTGCCCGGAAAAGCAAAAACGATTCATTCATCTTTTTCTGAATTACCAAAAAGTGGCCGGAAAAGCAAAAGTCGCCCCGAGTGACTCTCCTTGGGGCGACTCTCCTTGGGGCGACTCCGGTGGATTTCGCCGGAAAATATCGACTTTTGGCCGGAAAACATGAAAACTAATCGGAAAAAACGCAAGTCGCCCCGAGCGACTTCTTCTGGGGTGATTCCGATGGCTATTTGGATGATCGGAGCAAGAGTTTGGTTAGGAAGTGTATTACCATTTTTCAAATGGTTACAAAAAAAATTCATAAAAATTTTAAAATAAAATATTTAGCAGAGAGAAATAGTATTTTAATAATATAAGTAATGATGTCTTCCAGTGCTGTGGGGGATTGGTTATCGCTCGAGGGGTTCATAGCGCCCTAACCGAGTTCGAGCCTTCCCGTTCGCATGTCTGGGGACATTTAAGTGGGGTCGTGTTTAGCCCTCTAAATTGTCGAGGATTAGTCGGGCTTTGGCCCGGACACCCTTCTAAAAAATATATATAAGTAATGATGTTATCTTCAAAATGAAAAATCTGTTAGAGTTTAAAGTAGTTTTTTATAGAAATTTTTATACTTTGATTCTCCATTTTAAAGAATTTTTAGAAAAACTGTTAAAAATGCTTTTAACGTGTTTTTTTAAACTAATTTAACTCGTTAAAACTAAATCATAATCCAAATGCATACCCTTATAAGTAAAAATTAATCAAATTAATCATCTCTAAAATATAATATTCTGAACAGAGAAAGAAAACAAATCTTTGAACCAATTTGAACCTCTTTGGTTAATAATTAGGAAAAATCCTAGTAGATTATATTTAGTAATTTTTTTTAGAGTAAACTACAAATTTGGTCCCTGAAGTTTACCCAAATCTGCATGTTTCGTCCTTAAACTTTAAAAACTACAAAAAGCGTACCTGAACTTCCATTTTTGCAACGCGTTTCGTCCCTACGACTAACGACGTTATAACTCAGTTAATTTATGGGGTAATTTTGCCAAAATGAAAGACGAGGGGTTGTTTGGTAACTTCTTTTTTTTCTAACACACACACTCTCTCTCATCTTCATCACCTTCATCTAACCAAACCACCACCCACCAACACCCACCACCACCACCACCATAAACATCCACCACCCACCACAACTACAACCACCACCAACACCCACCACCACTACA
This sequence comes from Centaurea solstitialis, assembly GCA_030169165.1. Lineage (NCBI taxonomy): Eukaryota > Viridiplantae > Streptophyta > Magnoliopsida > Asterales > Asteraceae > Centaurea > Centaurea solstitialis. The sequence continues at coordinate 49,388,208 of CM058044.1, forward strand.
ACCACCACCAACACCCGCCACCCACCACCACCAACACCCGCCACCGCCACCGCCACCACCAACCACCGTCCTCCCCCATGCCTCCACCACCAAACCTCCCTCCGCTCCCCCCTCCACCGCCCTTCTTCTGGGGAGACACACCAGAGGACCAATTCTACACCTCCCAAGGCGTCCAAAACTCCAAATCCTACTTCTAAACCTCCAAATCCTACTTCCAAACCCTAACCGGTACCAAAATCTTCACCCAATCATGGCGTCCGTTAACCTCCGATCATCATCCAAATTCCAATTAAGGCCGTCGTCTTCATGACTCACGGCTACTGATCCGACTCCGGCTGGTACTTCCAGAAGCTCTGCATCGCGTTTGCAAAATGGGGATACGCCGTTTATGCTTCGGATCTGGTCGGCCATGGCCGATTTGAAGGTCTCCATGGATACATCGGAGATATGGATATGGCTGCTGCGACGATGGTGGAGTTTTATCTTAGTGTTCGCCGGAGCGAGGAGTTCCGGGAGCTTCCGGCGTTGTGTGTGTTGAAGCAGGGGAAATTGATTCAATTAGCCATTTATACATGATGGATTTTTCTTTGGTTTTGGTCCATTTATGAAAAATATTATTTGAGCATCTGCAATGTATTGTTTTTAGAGGCTTTGATGGTGAATTTGAATGCATATGAGTGGATTGGATCGGAGTTTGAGATTTTTCGCATCTTGGACAGGTGGTGGGAGGGTGTGATTGGAGTGGTGGTTCGCGGCGGGTCGGACTGGCGGTGAGTCGACGGTGGGATGGGACAGGCGGTGGTGGTTTGGATATGGGGGTTTGTGGTGGCTTGGTGGTTGTGGGTGAGTGGGTGTGGGTGGTGGTGTTGGTGGTGGTGGGTGACGGGTGGTGGTAGGTGGCAGGTGTTGGTGGTGGTGGTGGTGGTTGTAGTGGTGGTGGGTGTTAGTGGGTGGTGGTTTGGTTAGATGAAGATGATGAAGATGAGAGAGAGTGTGTGTGTTAGAAAAAAAAGAAGTTACCAAATAACCCTTTGTCTTTCATTTTGGCAAAATTACCTCATAAATTAACTGAGTTATAACGTCGTTAGTCGTAGGGACGAAATGCGTTGCAAAAATGGAAGTTCAGGTACGCTTTTTGTAGTTTTTAAAGGTTAAGAACAAAACGTGCAGATTTGGGTAAACTTCAGGGACCAAATTTGTAGTTTACTCTTTTTTTTAAATAATAAGAAAAGAATGATGAAAAAGAAATGTGGAATTAATTAATAAAAATGGGAGTAGGGTTTGGTGGCAGGTGGTGTGGAGGGAGCGGGCCATATGAAAATGAATGATGCAACGCCGGCACATGATATTTCCCCTTCAATAAAACAAAAAACTATATAATATAAATATTAATTTTTATTTTTATTTTTGGTAAAAGATAATATTGTATAATATAATTTGTTGAAAACGAAATACAAAGACATTAAACAGAAAGTGAAGATTCTAGTCCCAATTCTCATGTCTAAGTAAATAATTAGGTAACGTGTCCTCAAGGATATTTATATTATATTTTATCTTCCATTTGCTATCGGTGAATTTAATAGGATATCTATATTATATTTTTTATATATTCATCGTTTAAATCAAGGTTTTAAATGATATAAGATATGTGCAGCAAGATTAAGTTTTAAGCCTTACAAGTTATAACGAGGCTATAACGTTTTTCAAGACGTATTTTGAGACAGGATACACACTTACTCGTACTTAGTTATCATTGATACAAAACAATAGAACTTATAAAAATTTATATCAAGAGTGCAGATTTGGGATTAAATGTCATGAATCTTTAGTCACTACTTTCTTCAATCTACAAAGAATTCATGTGTTGATTCTTCATGTATGGGATAGAGATTAAGCATTTACCTGTTTAAGGTTTTAGTTTTAATGTTATTTAAGTCGTAAATTGTATACTTAGTTATCATTAATCCCTTAACTTATATATAAAAAAATAACCTCAAGGTTTACAAAATAAGTCTTCATAACGTGCCATAACACACCATGATGCACCATAAGTCCATAGCGGGTTACAATGCAAGTCAAGCATTAAGGTAGAGCCATAGGGGTTAACGCGGCGGCGACCTCAAGTTTTGACGCTATAACGAGGCCATAGAAATCCTAACGAGTTATTTAAAATCATGGTTTAAATAAAAATAACAAACCCCTAAGAAGTAACATGAAGAGTTTATATATAAATTACACCAAATTGAAAATGTCTATTTAAACACGTATATATTAATTAGTGTTTAAGATTATTCATATAGATTTATATAAATATATGTATTTTTAAATTAATTCAATTGATCTTCTTTAATTTATTTTTTATCTTCTCAAATTTTTAGATTTGTAATTTAAACCTCCAACATATAAAATTCTAAACCAACTTACTAAAGATGAGAAGTTTATTAATTCATAAAATTTTAAAATTAAAACAACTTATTAATTAATGTGTAATATTTTAAAATTCCACTTCCGAACTTCATACAACCAATTTAAAAAACACCCTTAAATACGGTTAAACGTTGTGTTACTAAAATACGATAAAATAATTCATAGATTTTTAATTTTATATTTAAGAAAGTTATTAAATTAGTTGTATGATCGACTTAAAATAATTATAATATTGTATTGCAAGGTTACACATTAATATTTTATTAAAGTATATATGCAATTCAATGCGTATCTTAGCGGTTGATTTTAGGCTTTGTTTGGCAAAATAAACTAGCTTATGAGGAGCTTATTGTAGCTTTTTCCAATTATACCCTTATTAATATTAATTATTAAATTCAAATATACCCTTTTTGGTCATTTTACATACTCATAAGCTAGTTTTTACCAAACATAACTTGTTCATAAGCTAACTTATGAGCTACTAGCAAGCTTATCAATCAACAGCTAGCTTATCAGCTAAACATAGCCTTAGATTTCTATGAATTTAATTGGTTTCTAAGAGTTTATTTCGTTTACAAATCAGGACATCACGTCCAAGAGAGAGGTTTTTGTCGTATACCTTGTTAATGCATTTATGTTGATTTATTTGGTGAAACAAATGTTTGAAGTCAAAATTCTGGATTTTTATGACTTTATGTTATATGAGAAAGTGCTAACATTTATGTTATATCATATGTTATATGTAATATTTTATCAAGACTTAATTACTGATTACTTTTTATTACTTTAAAAAATATAAATTAACTTTAAAGAAATGTTTATTTAGACTCACTTGTTGTAATCTAACATCAGGTAAACTTAGATGAGTTTTTTAATCCATGTTAATTAAAACCTCATTTCTTCTTAGATGACACTTTTGGAAATATATTAGTTTCATATATTCTCACAGTGACAATTGGCAATTTTGGCTTCACTCATTGACTTGTAGGCTTAATGGTCTGGATGCAAAAATACTCACCATTTTTGGATACCCGGTTTGATTACTCGATCTACAATGATAGACTTACATAAGAAAAAAGATGGCACTAATCATCGTTTCTTGGTTCTGTTATAATAAAAAATTTAGTACTTATCTGTAGAGAGTCATCGTATTATTTTGTTTTTTGGAAAGGGAGTCATCGTATTATTTTGTTGAGTGTCATATTTTTTGAATCTAAAGTGATAACACAAGTTTAAAATGGCATAGTGGTTAATGTTTTTGCCCTTGCAGAAAAGGCGTAAGTTCGAGTTTTAGGGGTCATATAATAAACGTCTACTGGGATAACTATTTACCAATGTCACTTACTTTTTTGATTGAGCATAATGATCTAGGACGAGAAGTTTACCCGGTAAGAGACAAGACAATGAGCCAATGGCCGAGTTTCTTACCACGGTAAGGGTGGGAAATGACTCTTACTCGGTAAGTGTTTACCAGGTTTAAAATGTTTACCAACAATTTGTTTTCAATGCAGGAATATTAGAGCATCTCCAACACCTATGCTAAAATAGAAAAATATGGATTTTAGTCATTTTTTTTGCTCCAACTCATGGTATCTTGTATGCTAAAATAGAGAAATGATTGTAAAATTTTCTAAATATAGAGAAGTCTATAAACTTAATTGAAGAGAGAAAAACAATATATTCCACCACTTGAAATAGGATGTGTAAGAGAGATAAACAATATTTTAATAGATATATTGCATGTTTTATTAATATATTTAATGTTAGGATTGCTAAAATAGAGTTGCAGTTGAAGATATATTGCATATTTATTATCAGAAATGTTACCATTTCAGAGATTTTGGTTTTTCATGCTCTATCATAGAAAAATTATACCATGGCTCTTGGAGATGCTCTTACAAACTTATACGACAAGATAGTTGAGTTGCTAGTAATCACTTACCTTATAAGAATTTGACAAACTTCCCCTTAAGACAAAGTTCAAACATGGGTTTTTTTTTGTACAAGGGCGAAGAGCCACTTTAACACTTATATTAAAAGTTTCAAGGATTGTTTTCTCTTATAATCAAATTGTATCACAACTTTAAAACTTTTCTGAATCTATCTAAATAACGATATATATATATATATATAACAATATCCATGAAATCAAGATTTGTTTTTTTTATTGTTATGGTATAAAAAATAAACAACTTGCAACCATTTCTCAAATGTGGCTATAGTTTAAGTTATTCTGAATAAGTTATCATTTACACAAAAAGTAAACAATCGAAATTGGTAAAAATAAATTATGGAAATATAAAAAGGGTAAATTTTGAGTAAATTTGGATGAACATAAATGCTTGTAAGGTATGCACAAACGTAACATCGTAAATGTGGATGTATAACCACACAAAGAAGAATATTATTAGAATAGAAATGATTAAGTGAATACTTCTTTTTGAAGGAATTCATTTTTTGTTATGGAAGTCAAAAATGTTTTTACATTTTTTTTCATATCAATATATTTATTATTATCTCAACCATGTATAAAAACATCTAGTAAAATGTAAAAAAGTATTTAGAGTATGTTTATGATTTTTTTTATGATTATTTGATATTGATGTTAATTATTGTTGTAAGGATTTCGGATGAGGTTCAATTCAAATGGTTAACAAGACGTCGTGTTCTTTATATGCATATAACTTTGTACCAATCACCTACCAAGTTACATCCAATTAATCTGCCGAGAGTTGTCCAAGCATTCACAGCCGATTTCATATGCAACTTGGTGGTTGGTGCCTGGTGCAAGTCACCTCGCAAGTCGTGTAGAATGTACAACTTTAGATACAATAACGTGCCTAGCAGGTTGTCTAGAAGTTTATTATGTGAATTTCATTCAGGCACCATATTAATATCACATTGTATTTTTGTATCTAACTTGATCTCGTTCAGAAATGAACCCCCATCCCCCCCCCCCCCTCTCCCCCAAATCGCTCATATAGCACTCTACCAATCACATTTGTGACCCCCTCCTCACTAACATATCATTTCTATAGTATGGGGGTATGAATAGAATTGGCTTAAATGGAAAAGGGTGGTCACCAAGGATTGGGCCTTGGAATATTGGATGAACAACACAAAATAAGATGAACAAAATATAGGCCCAAAAGATGTAGCTAGTAGTTAAGTTGCCAAGAGCCCGATACATAGTGTGAGCCAAATTACACCACAAAGATGACAAGATCGTGCAGATCAAGAGCAATGAAAAACAACGTCATTCACATGGTTGTATGAAATCAAAAAACAAGCTTTGCACAATTGTGCCAAGGCGGTTGGCATAATGGAACTCATGGTTTCAGTTAAAAATTCCAATATTGTCGGATTTAGAAATCACTTGAAGATGGTTGTCATTTCAAATCCAAATATCATGGATTTCGATTGTTTTCATTGTATCTAAGGGTGCAAGCAAGCTTGAGCGACTTGTTACTTGGGATAGACTCATTAAAAGCTCGATTCAAACTCAAGTTCAACGAGTCAAAGCCAAGCTCGAGCTTTATTTTAGGCTCATTTAATCAACGAGCTTGAGTCTTTATAATTAAGCTCGATTAGGTTCATGAGCCTCAATAAATTAGTATATAACTATATATATATATATATATAGGGGTGGGTTCAAATGTGAACCACTTTTTGGTTGTGAACGTGAGGACAACCGAGAGCGCGACACGTGGCGGATGACTAGGCGCCACGTCAAGTCCACGGCGGATGACTAGGCGCGATTCATGGGGAGGGCATTGAATTAAAGGGGGGGCCACACTCAAATACGACGTGGCGCCTAGTCATCCGCCACGTGTCGCGCTCTCGGCTGTCCTCACGTTCACAACCAAAAAGTGGTTCACATTTGAACTTTCCTCTATATATATATATATATATATATATATATATAGAATAAATAAGTATAAAAATAAAAAACATATTGAGCTTTTGACAAGCCCAAAAAGTATAAACGAGCCCGAGCTGTTACAGGTGAATAAATCAAGACTTAGGTGCTGTTTGTTTTTTAAGAGGTCTGAAGTCTGAAGTCTAATTTCATATCTGAAAAAGTAGAGAGGGTGCTGAAGTCTGAAATCTGAATCTGAAATGCTGTTTGTTTTTGTAACATCTGAATTCTATAAAAAAATAAGAATGAAAAAAAAAAAACATAAAAAAACAGCTAATTTATCTAAAATAAGAATATAAAAATCAATATCTTTTATTATTTCCACAAAATATTTAAAATAAAAACTCTTTCCCTCTCTTTATTTCATCCCAACCCTAATCTGCAAAATAAAATCACAAGCCGCCATGGAAGCTTCAAGCTTCCTTCTGCATCATCAATTCTTCATCATCTACCTATCAACAACACCCATTGCATTGATTTCCTACTACCATTTTTTCTCAACAAAGATCCCTAAAGTATTTATATATTCATCTTTCTTTTACATATCTTCTACTGCTGCTTGCTCTTCACCACCGTGGGTCGAGATCGATTTCCAGATCGACGAAGAAATCAAAAACTAAAATCAAAACCCTAATTCGATTTCGAAATCAAAACCAAGAAATCAAAACCAAGAAATCAAAACCAAGAAATCAAAACCTTAATAGGATTTCGAAATCAAAATCAAAATAAAAACCATAATCGACATCAAAACCAGAAATCGTTTTTACCTTCGAGAATCGATTACGAGAAGAGATGATGGTAGGGATTTGGAAGAGATGATGGTCGGCGCCTCTAACCCTGATACAATTTTCAGATTCTTTCAGATGCCAAAATGCCACAGAATCCATCAGATGAAATTCCTATTTAAGTGGGTCTGAAGTCTGAAAAAAACAAACGGTCTGAAAACCACAACGTCTGACCGAATCAGACTTCCGTGGTTTTCAGACGTTTTTTTCCAAAAAACAAACAGCCCCTTAGACTCATTTAGGCTTAGATTGCAATCTCAGTTTTCTTTTTCTTTTCTTTTTTAGAAAACTTTTTTTTGTCTTTTTATAATCCCATAAGATCATAAATAAAGACAGTCTAAGAGTTTAAAGTTATCATTTAGTTAAGTCTTATAAATAATTATGCATGTTAAAAATGTGTCATTTTTTGTTGTAAATATTTATTTTAGAGAGAAGATATATACATCTTAAGGAATATGTCCATTGAAGTACATTGGAGGAGGTGCATTAAAAGGGTCACACCATAAAATAGAGTAAAACCATACAAATCAAACTCTCTCTTCGTTGAAGCACATGATCATCATTACTTAGGAGACATATTATTTATGGAACTTCATATGTATAAGCGGTATAGCTTTTTGGAAGGTTTTAGAAGACAATTTTTTTTTATGTATTAAAACATATAAGCATCATTTATGTTGTATCCTTTTCTTTCATTCTTAAAATATATACTCATTCCTCTTAAAATTATTGTCCAGTTCATCAAATATTATATAACATAAATAAAAATATTAAAAATTAAAGTCGAAAAAAAAACTTTAAAAAGTCAAAATTTGATAATAATTTTGGAATGAGGGTAGTAATTAAGATCTATACATAAGATATGGTATTTGTACTAGGGGTGAGCATTGGAAGCGGGTACCCGCCTTTGGAACCGGAACCGCCTTAGAACCGCCGGTTCCGGAACCGGAACCGATGTGAGTGGTTCCGGTTCCGGTTCCTAAAATACGGAACCGGTCAAGACCGGTTCCGGTTCCGGTTCTCAAAATTTTGGAACCGTTACCCGCCGGGTACCCGCCGCTTCCGGGTACTATGCTATTTTTAAATATATATATATATATATATATTATATTTAATAATGAATATATTCCTTTTCCCCAAAAAAATGAATATATTTCTTTTTAGGGTTAAGTTCAGGCCTCCCTTTACAAATCTCTTTTGTTGTTCTTTTTAATGATGATTTTTTGTTTGCTTTACCCTGTATTTGTTTGAACTATGAAACACAGTGTTTCTGCCTCCATTTTAGGTAAAAGCAAGGGATACTAAGATAGGCAACTTTGTTTGCTGTATGTGTTTATGCTTCCAAGGAAATCATAATCTACTTCTAGTTCATATATCACATACTAATAACTAGTAATTATTATTATTCTTATATAAGCAGCGACCTAAAAACCAACACATTTTTTTGATACCGGGTACCCGGTACCGGAACCGGTTCCCGACGGTTCCGGGAGCGGTTCCAACATATGAGGAACCGGTGTTGGCGGTTCCGGTTCCGGTTCCTTCAGTTGAGGAACCGCCGGTTCCGGTTCCGGTTCCGGTTCCATAGAAAATAGCCGGGTACCCGGTTATGCTCACCCCTAATTTGTACCACTCAAGCATTTCTTTTTGGAATTTTTTCTTAAAAAATTTAATGCAATTTCTTGTTATAAATGATTATTTTCAAGATCTTTTTAATGAAAAACAATGAAACGTTCTTATTTTGAATGATCAAATTCTTGAATATTGTTTTTCTAAATAAATAAATCATTGAACTTTAAGAAATTGGTTACCTGCATCCTTTAAACCCAAAAGAAAAAGTTATATGTGATCGACTAGAAATTAAGATTTTAAATAAAAACAAGCTTAAAAAACACTTTTACCACTTCCAAACTTTATATCATTTAACCCCCTTGCAACCAACATAATTGCTCCCCTTGCCACCCCTCGTTGCCCCAGCATGGTCAGCTCACTATCATCGTTGTTGGCCCTGTCCTCGATCTCGCTCTTTTTGACAAGTTTCTTGTCTTTCATTACTCCTTTTTGATCTCTCTATATGTATGTGATAACTCTCTATTTTGAGAGTTATTTAGTGTCTAAAAACCTCATTTTGTATATTATTTTATACCCACTTTGCTCTCTTTCTTTCTCTTTTGTCCAAAATGCTTTTAGAAAGGTGATGATACATCCAAATGATCAAGTTTGATGAAAAACGGCCTCAAAGCTCAACAAATCAGTCCAAATCCTGAAAGCAGTCCAAAAGCTCTCCAGCAGCTCGAGATTCAGAAATTATCACGACAGCAGTCCCCTCTGTGTCACCACTGAGGGGAAGCAGTTGCACTTGGCTCTTGGAATACTGAAGGAACGAATTAAGCAAGTAGGCCCACATGGCCCATGTGAAGAGAGTAAAATATCTGATGAGAGGATAAGGAGGTCTCTATTGGATGAATTTATTGTAGGGTTTTTGTGGGTATCCTCGGATCAAACTGACTCGAGGATTAACACAGATCTAACGAACCTCACTGGTTTGATAAATCTCATAGGTTTAATAATCAAACTGATAAAACCTACGTGATCAAAAACTCACTGATTTGATCTTATCATGCGGAAGCGATAAAGCTAAAAACCCTTAAAAGCTTATTGATCTTTAATCGTTCTAGTTTAATCCTAATAGTTTAGATTCAGATCAGTTTACCTGGATTGCTCGAGATTTAGTCCACCGGTGATTGACCAACGAATTGTTCTTCTAGTTGAACAAGAAAAACCCGACAGCTGAAAAACCGAAACTGGAATTCAGATGATGATGATGGCGGCGCCGATCGGGAGAGAGAGAGGAAGAGAGGAAACTGGAAACTGGTTATTGGTTGGTGTGTCTAAAAGCTTAACTTTTCCTTAACCCATAAGCCTTATTTATATGGGGAGAAAACACAGTTTGAATAGTATTCAGTTTCCATATAATGATTATCTCAAATCCTTTCCCTTTTTAATTACTGGAAAAGAATTTGCTTATGATAATCTTTTATATATATTTATCTAATATATATATAAAACTAATTAATTAACTAATATATATTTATTTTATCAAATAAATATACAATCTTTTAATTAATTAATAACCCTTCAACTTTGGGATTTCTGACTGAAATTACCCAACTGATTTATAATTAACTATTATAAATCCTAACTCTCCATTTCTGGGTTTCATATAACTTATTCGATTTACAGGTCCTCACAGGTGTGACCCTCAAGTGTCTTGTAACGTTGGATGTATAATTACTTGGTTTGTCAACTCTGCACATAATTCCTAACAGACTCCCACTTGTGCAAGTTGGCAATACCGCCTTTGATTACACTGACCTAAGGAGGCCCCTAGACAGGCACTTAGGCTGACCAGGTTACAAGAACTCTTATACCCAGACTGGTGATATAAACATTCCGTAAGGAAATAGTATCTATGAAACTACTGTTCATTGATTGGGTATATCTTGGCTTTTCCCTTTGCATCGCGATATTTCATCTGTGAGTATGAGCTTGGAAAGTGTCAACTCTAAATACTCAAGATTCTGTTTTCTTGACTATCCAACTTTAACTGATAGGTAAACGACAAAGAACTAATCAGTCCGTTTGGGCATGGCCATGCACTTCATCAGTATACTCAGTCAGTCAAGATGGGCCCAGAAATATCTCTCTTCAGAGAAGAGGTGCAAATCCCATCTTGCATATCTGCCTTTAACACCACGTCTTCCGCTGAATCTAGTTACGCCCTTTATAGCCACCCTGTTACGGTGTAGCGGTTGAGTGCACTAAGTATTCAGTGGTCCTCATGATACTAAATCAGATACCTCAGGTGATTGGGACAACCACTGTGAGACTTACTTATGACTGTTTCCAAGAAGTAGTCTCAACTGCGGATCATGTCCGATATTTGCTACTCTATCAATTATCTGTGCAACTTTTAGTCTACAACACTTGTAGCTGTTATTCAGCAACTGATCATAACTACCTAAAAGTTCACAATGACTTTAACACCTTATCATGTTCCCACAATGATAAGTTGTCACGGACAAGTTTCGAATGAAAAACTGAAAACTAGTTTCATTCCTGGATTTATTAAAACAAGCAAAAATTGTAAAAGTGATAAAGAAATTAATTTTGTATAGTCCATACTACACGCTGTAATAATAACAAAATTAAATATCTTTTCTTTAATAACTTTCATAATATCTATTTAACGTTTGTTAAATACTGGTCTAAAATGAAGTATCACCTACCTTCAGTTTAAACCCTTTGATTAAAGTTTACCATTTTAATCAAAGTGATAACCAAATAATACAAGTATGTTGATATTATCTACTTGTATCTGCTAATTATTGTTTCGCAAACACTTTTAAAAACAATAACTAGACTTTTATCATATTCCATCAACTTGGAGACCTGGAATGACTACCAGTTCCTGAATATGTAAGTGAAAGGATTATGTGCAAGACAGTAACAGGTTTACCGTGTCCAATGTTATAAGGCACTAGTGGGTCACACTGCTACACACCCGAATAGAGATCATTTGGATTTACCAGTTGTGTGGAATTAATTAATTGGTATAATTAATTAATTAAGAGAAAGAAATAAATAATAGATAAATCTATTTATTTATGGATATATATTAATAGTAAATTAATATATGGAAAGGTTTAATTAAAGCCTATCGGGCTTAATAATTAAACGGGCTTTTCTATTAGGACATTACCATATTTACTAATATAAATATATGGTAAACCTAATAGGTTTTCTCATTGCAATCTCATTAGTAACTTAGAGAAAAAGAAAAAGCCAAACCTCTTTCTCTCTCTCTCCCAAAATCGATACACACACACATTCAACCGGGTTTTCGGTTTTTCGAGTTTTTGGTAATCCTAAGGCGGTCTAGCAGCGGTTCTCGTGGTGGTGCAGTAGCGGTGTATTCCCCGTTAGCTTTCCGGAAACCGTTTTTGTATCTGATAAGGTATTATTCTAAACCTCCTTGAAATTGTATCTAAACCTGTTTGGGATGGATCTTCTGGTTTGGGAATTCTGTTTTATTCCGCTGTGCATATTTGTTTTGTCTGCAATTCCCAACAGTGGTATCAGAGCCACTTCCTAAACGTTTAGATCAGGATTGTTTATTTGTGATAAACTGTTTATCGTTATTATGCTTTGTTAAAAAAAAATTCGATTTTTATCTGTTTGCTTTAAAAATTGGATTTTTATCGTTATTCACACGAACCACGATCGACGATGGTGGAATCGCGGCCGTTTGCCGATCGAAACCACCATCCGAACGCCGGCCACCACGGATCGGTGGCAGCGGCGTTGGACCGATCGAGAGCGGGCATCGGTTGCGGTGGCGCTAGCCATCGTGGCCGATCGCCGGGCTGTAGGCGGTGGTGGCGGCGGCTGTCGCCGTCGTCGCCAGACGAACCGCACACCACCAACCGCCGGCTGCCTTGTGGCCTCGCCGGGCGGTGGCGGTGGTTATCGCCGCACCACCGAGGATGGTGGTGGTGGCGTTGCTGTTGTTTAACGGCGGCGACCGAGGGAAGGGGTGGCGGCGGCTATGGCCGTCGTCGCCAGACCAGCCGTGAACCACCAGGCCACCCGCCGGCTGCCCTAAGGCCAAGCCGTGGCGGGGGCGGTGGCCGTTTGTTGCTTCCACGATCGCGGGCCACACCACCGAGTGGTGGTGGTGGCGTTTTGATGTAGTTGCCGAGACCGCCGGCCACGGCGGCAATGGCAGCCGTTGCTGCTGTTGTCGTCGGTTGGTCTAACGGCGGCGGCGGTGATGACCTTGGTTGCCGCTGTCGTCGCCGGTGGTGTTTTTCGGGTAAGGTTTCGTGTGAATAGGGTTGTTTTAATCAGATAGGTTAAAACCTCCGGATAAGATTAATTTTACGTTTTAAAATTAATTTTAGATAATTATAAAACCAGTTGAGTTTTGTAATTCGGTTAAATCATGTTTATCGTAACTGCTTTATTTCAAGTTTGTTTTATTTGAACTGTTAGTTACGAGTGTCATAGCCAAGCCCCAGACCTATGGTTGTGTTTTATTTTATCTCTGTTTTGGTAAGGGAGGCCTGCGTGCCAATTACAACCCTTTTTTTTGTAATTTTATTTTATGTATTTTAAATTACACCGAAGACGGAGAAAACCATAGAGACGGACTTTGGAGACAGAACCGAGGATGTCGGAGCCAGTGGGAGCGTTCTACCTTCATGCCTTGTGCGTTGTTTGTCACTTAGGTTAAAGACCGTCAGTTTAGTGTTGGCTCACTTAACTGACAATAGTTTAGGGGCAAAAGCTATGACACAATGTTTTACGTTTTTATATAATTGCGTGGTTTGTTTTAATTGCGTGGTTGTCATAAAACGTAATTTCTAAAATCTAATGAGATGTTTTATAGAAACCTGGAGGTTCGATTACAGAGTGTTTTTCGAATCAGTTTTAAAATTAAGGTTTTTGAAAAACTGGCTAAAAATCCCTTAGGTTTAAAAATCTTAGATCACGTGAGTGCGACCCACTTTGAGACCCTTTTGGCGTAAGGTACGCGGGTGTTGGAAGTGAACAAGCCTTGGGCATCCGCGTTCAAACCCCAAGTTGAAAGGGGTGTGACAAGTACACCCAGTCTCGAGTGGTGCGATCTATTTTGGTTTTTGTAACAATTCACCGTGTCGTATCGGGCCAAAGCGCACTAGAGGGACTAAATATGCACGAATGTAATATTCGATGTCCCGACGTTTTAGAAGTCGTATTTTCGTTTAAAATGCGATTGGTATAAGTGGTTACCTACCAGAAATAGCATGGGTTGGTTTGCGTGATCAAGCCGCTTACCGACACATGTGAAATATGGGTTCTAGTCTAATAAACTTATTTTTCTAAGGGTAAATAAATTTATTAGAAGTTTTATAATCAATAAACTAAATCGGAATTTATTCTTTATGTAGATGTCTTATACTACCGTTCCGTTTTATTCACCTGAGGAATCACTTCGCCTAATTATGGGCAAGTGGAAGCTTACGGGCCAAAACTATCCAGTTTGGAAGTTGCATTTTGATAATGTCTTGCGCGGCCAGGATAAGCTTTATGTGATCAATAAACCACTATCACGACCTAAGAGCAATGCCCCTGAAGAGGAATTTGCTGAGTACTTTAGATTTATGGCTGATGAATCTGACGTGATGTCGATTCTGTCTTTCTCTGCTTCGCCCGAGTTCACGGTCGATCTCAGAGTTAAGTTCTGCCATGAGGTCGTGAAGGGTATAGAAAACCAGATTGGTTTCTATAAGAATTGTGGCAAGTATTTGATCATGAAAGAAATCTTTTCACTGAAGCTGAAAAGAGACCAATCAGTTAAAGATCATCTCCTGGAGATAAGGAGACTCTTTAAGTGTTTGTCACGACTTGGATACAAGATGACTCAGGAGGAGCTTGTGTATCTGATGTGGTTCTCACTCCCGAAGGAGATTCGTGTCACAGCTAGTGGATACATGGGAGAACCCAGGATGGACGTGGCAAAGGTTCATGAGGATATTTTGGACAGTTTGGAGCCAAAGGAAGCAAGTGCTGATCTCATGGACAGTACTGATTGGATTGATGAGCTGGGAGATCTAAGTTGCCCAGAATGTGGTAGCCAAGATATCTGTGTCCACTCATTCAATGTTGACCAGATGGACATCGGTTTATCCGATGCGCCAGGTATCTTTATGATAGATTGTTTGATCACTTCTTATGAATCATGGGTACTTGATACAGGAAGTGGTAACCACATTTGTAATCATTTACAGGGATTCACTAGAAGGGAGACCTTGAGGAAGGATCGTTCGAACCTACGAGTCGGTGAAGGCACGATGCTTGTAGCTGAAGCCGTAGGATCCTACAGTCTTAGTTTGCCCTCGGGTCTAGTTTTGGAACTCGATACTTGTTATTATGTTCCTAAGATGATCAAGAATGTTCTTTCTTTTGATTTATTGGTAGACCAAGGATTTTATTATAAATACGATTATAAAATGATTTCTTGCTTTAAAAATGACATGTTTTATTTCAAAGCAACTCCTTCGAATGGTCTATACATATTGAATCTCCAAGAAAGTAACAACGAAATCTATCATATAAGTAAAAGATCCAAAGACATTGAGGATCAAACTTACCTCTGGCATTGTCGGCTCGGACATATAAACAAGAAACGCGTAGAACTACTCCAGAAAGGAGGACTTCTAGGGACTTTCGATTTTAAGCCCTTTAGTAATTGCGAATCTTGTTTGTCGGGCAAGATGACAAAGCATCCTTTCAACAAAGACAATGAAAGGGCCAATGACTTGTTGGAGATCATACACACTGATGTGTGTGGACCTTTTAGTCATAAGGCGAGAGGAGGATACCGGTACTTCATTACCTTTACTGACGATTTCAGTAGGTATGGGTATGTCTACTTGATACGACATAAGTCTGAAGCTTTTGAGAAATTCAAAGAGTTTCAGAGTGAAGTACAGAATCAACTTGACAGGAAGATCAAGTTCTTAAGGTCAGACCGTGGTGGAGAATATCTTAGCCTGGAATTTGACAGTCATTTAAGAGAGTGTGGGATTGTTTCACAACTCACCCCTCCGTATACACCACAGATGAATGGTGTGTCAGAAAGGAGGAATCGTACCCTGCTTGACATGGTACGATCAATGATGTGTCGTTCCACGTTACCAGTATCATTCTGGGGACACGCGCTCGTAACAGCAGCAAACATACTGAACAAAGTGCCAACTAAATCGGTAGAAAAGACTCCATATGAACTATGGACAGGCAAGAAGCCTAAGTTGTCTTTTCTGAAGATTTGGGGTTGTGAGGTATACGTTAAGCGTACAACCTCGGAGAAACTCAAACCCAAATCAGACAAGTGTTTCTTCGTAGGTTATCCCAAGAACACACTGGGATACTACTTCTATAATCCTAGCGAGAACAAAGTATTTGTGGCTCGCAATGGAGAGTTTCTGGAAGAAAAGTTTCTCAGTCAAGAGAACACCAGAAATGATATAGACCTACAGGTAGTAGAGGAAGAAACACCTGAACCGATTGTTGAGCCAGTCACTCAACAAGGTAATGTTGAGACTCAACCGGAAACGGTTGAGGAAGTGCAAACACAGGACCTTCGCAGATCCACTAGGATAAGGCAAGAACCAGATAGGTATCTTGGATTTCTAGTCTCCCAGGACGGTGGAGACCTGAATGAGCCTACATCCTATGGAGAAGCTGTATCAGGCGATGAGTCTGAGCAATGGCAGGAAGCCATGAAGGCGGAGATGCAGTCCATGTACGACAACCAAGTTTGGGAGTTGACAGATTTACCCCAGCATTGTAGGGCTGTTGGGCGTAAATGGGTTTTCAAGAAGAAAACTGACATGGACGGAAATGTGCACACTTTTAAGGCTAGACTGGTCGCGAAAGGTTTCACGCAGACTCATGGCATCGACTATGATGAAACCTTCTCGCCAGTAGCTATGTTAAAGTCCATTAGGATTCTGATGGCCATCTCAGCATATTTTGACTATGAGATTTGGCAAATGGATGTTAAGACAGCCTTCCTGAATGGGAAGTTAACAGAGGATGTCTACATGCAACAACCAGAAGGTTTTGTAGATCCAAAGAATCCTAATAAAGTGTGCAAGTTGCTAAAATCCATTTATGGATTAAAGCAAGCATCCAGAAGCTGGAACTTACATTTCGATGAGCGAATCAAGGAATTTGGATTTGCCAAAAGTGAGTTTGAGCCATGTGTTTACACAAAGTTCAGTGGGAGCATAGTAACCTTCTTGGTCTTATATGTAGATGATATTCTACTCATTGGAAATGACATACCAACTTTACAGAGTGTTAAAGCTTGGTTAAGCAAATGTTTCCAAATGAAAGACCTTGGAGAAGCCGCATATATACTTGGTATAAAGATCTACAGAAATAGATCTAGGCGGCTTATTGGGCTTAGTCAGGGTACATACATTGATAAAGTCCTGAAACGATTCAGGATGGATGAATCCAAGAAAGGATTTATCCCAATGCAGCATGGTATAGTGCTAAGTAAAGCACAGTGTCCCGAATCTAGTCAAGATAAGGACAAGATGAAATCGATACCATATGCTTCAGCAATTGGATCGATCATGTATGCCATGTTATGTACCAGGCCCGATGTTGCTTACTCAGTAAGTGTAACGAGCAGATACCAGCAAAACCCAGGTGAAGCCCATTGGGTGGCTGTCAAGAACATTCTGAAATACCTGAGGCGTACAAAGGAAATGTTCTTGGTCTTTGGAGGTTCTGAGGATGAGATTAGTGTCACTGGTTATTCAGACGCTAGTTTCCAGACCGACAGAGATGATTACAGATCACAGTCAGGGTACGTTTTTACCCTAAACGGAGGAGCGATCTCGTGGAAAAGCTCGAAGCAAGACACGATAGCAGACTCTACCACCGAAGCCGAGTACATTGCAGCATCAGACGCAGCAAAGGAAGCGGTCTGGCTCAGGAACTTTATCACGGATTTAAGAGTTGTAGCCAGTATCTCTAGACCGGTGGATATTTATTGTGATAACTCTGGGGCTGTGGCGCAAGCTAAGGAGCCTAGAGAGCATCACAAGTCGAGACATGTACTTCGGAAGTTTCACCTCATCCGAGAGATCATCGGAAGAGGAGACGTTAGAATATGCAAGATTCCGACGGACGAGAACGTAGCGGATCCACTGACAAAGCCGCTAGCTAGAGTGAAGCATGAGACACATGCTAATTCCATTGGGATGCAGTACCTGGACACTAGTAGCTAGTTTTAGTTTTTGATTATTACCGTGGATTAATTTTTGAGACTTTATATCATGTACGTTTTATTATTTTCACTGTGTGATGGAAATAAGGAGGATTTTTTCATGATTGTCTCAAATTAACCAGTTTTAGCATATTTAGTTATCCCTGATTTTATATACAAGTCTTGTAAGTAAAATCTAAAAGTTCCGTAGCTACTTGTTAAGGTGGGAACCTTAGCAGGGTTGTAACGCTATTATGGGTGTTTGGTGGTTTATTCAAACGTAATGAGTAAAAGCACAAGTGATGTGGCCAAACATTCATAGATACTCATCAGAGTGTTTGAGTATTGGAAGTGACCAGTTTCAAGTCTGCTCCATGGAGCCTATGTCATGAGCATTGACTTGATGATAGGTTGTCCTTAGACCTGAGATATTTGGTCTGGGAATGTGAGGACTGTTGTACTCTTAGCACGTTCTAACGCTACGCCGTAACAGGGTGGCCATACGGGGCGTGACTAGATGCAGCGGAAGCCATGTGACCAGATGCAGATAGTCAAGAAGGGATTTACACCTCTGTAAAAGGAGAGATATTTCCGGGCCCCTTGACGGTTGAGATTGGCAGAAATGCGTGGCCACGCTCGGATAGAATAACAGTTGTTATTTGGTAAGTTCCGTTACTGCAAGCAATCGAGATCAGAGTCAAGAAAACTTGAGTTTAAGATTGAAGTCCTCCGCTCCATGTCTAAAACTCACTTTAGAGATATCGCGTGTAAAAGGAATGAACCTGTGTACAATTCTAGTGAGAATTGTTTCTCTGGATATAAGAGATCTTATAACCTGGTTAACCTAAGTGTCTGGCTAGGGACCTCCTTAGGCTAATGGTAACAGTAGAGTTACTTGTCTGGCACAAGTGGGAGTCTGAAAGGATTATGTGCAAGACAGTAACAGGTTTACCGTGTCCAATGTTATAAGGCACTAGTGGGTCACACTGCTACACACCCGAATAGAGATCATTTGGATTTACCAGTTGTGTGGAATTAATTAATTGGTATAATTAATTAATTAAGAGAAAGAAATAAATAATAGATAAATCTATTTATTTATGGATATATATTAATAGTAAATTAATATATGGAAAGGTTTAATTAAAGCCTATCGGGCTTAATAATTAAACGGGCTTTTCTATTAGGACATTACCATATTTACTAATATAAATATATGGTAAACCTAATAGGTTTTCTCATTGCAATCTCATTAGTAACTTAGAGAAAAAGAAAAAGCCAAACCTCTTTCTCTCTCTCTCCCAAAATCGATACACACACACATTCAACCGGGTTTTCGGTTTTTCGAGTTTTTGGTAATCCTAAGGCGGTCTAGCAGCGGTTCTCGTGGTGGTGCAGTAGCGGTGTATTCCCCGTTAGCTTTCCGGAAACCGTTTTTGTATCTGATAAGGTATTATTCTAAACCTCCTTGAAATTGTATCTAAACCTGTTTGGGATGGATCTTCTGGTTTGGGAATTCTGTTTTATTCCGCTGTGCATATTTGTTTTGTCTGCAATTCCCAACAGTAAGACTGAACTGCAACTTTCCTTAGTTGCTGTGTAGATGAATGATTTCTACCTGAAATCAGATTCCATTTTACCTTGCTGGTAAATCCATTGGAATTCTTATATTTAATCCAACACTTTAATTATTGATTTTAAAGTCAATCACGACCTTTGTTTCAAGGGTCTTGAAACTTTTATCCTTTTGACTAAAAAGGTAAATTATATCTTATGAATTCTTATCCTATCTGGATTATGAATTTCGAGATATATTGAATCAATAATTGTATCTTTTATTCTTTATCTCAGACTAGATAGAGAATAAATTGGGCTCCCACTTACTTATATAAAAACTAACTATTACTCAAAATTTACTATTGACTTGGTCAAAACTTTGATTAGTCAATTCTAATTTTAAGTAATGAACTTTGAGAATTTCCTTTTATAAAACTTAACTGGATTTGGTCAAATCCTAATTCCAGAACTTGGAATCTTCCTAGTTTCATAAATACTGTTATTAACGTCATCTGAGTTAATATCCTAAATTCTCCTTTTAAAACATTTCAATAATAAAACTTGATCAAACTTGATTAGTTAATTCTGAGAATTTCTTTTATAAAACTTAACTGGATTTGATTAAATCCTAATTCCAGAACTTGGAATCTTTCTAGTTTTTATAAATGCTGTTATTAACGCCATCTGAGTTAATATCCTAAATTCTCCTTTTAAAATAAAATTTGATCACAAAACTATTATTCATAAATGTTTTATTCTCAAAACACATTCCTATAGAATTTCGTGTGTTTTGATAGTTTTTTACATAAATTACTTCAATTTAATAGATTTTATTGAAGTAACTATAACAGGCAACAACTAGGATCATACAGATTTAAGAATACTAAGCACAATCAGATATTTTAATGTCAAGACAATAACTTTTGAAATATAAAACCATAAAATTATAAATCTAAAACATAATTATCCCAAAAACTGTTTAAAAACATAAATCCAAAATTAACTGTTTTAAAACCATAAATCCAAAATGTCTTGACTTATATCGAAATTAACTTGTACTTAAGATCCTCAGCAACTTCTGGGCACTTCACTTCTGACCTCCTGCAATAGTCATTTGCTCTAGGTATCAGTATACTTGTAAACCAACAAGTAAGAAGTGACAAATTAAAGCAATCATAAATTTCTGAGGTTTACATACCTGCTTCATGACGCTTAGGGCAGTTTTGCCTCCAGTGACCGACCTCATTGCATATGAAGCAGCGGTTCTCGGTCCTAGCTTTATTTGGCTTAACCTTCTTGCCCTGCCCTTGCCTTTGCCTTTCTTGGGTGCACTCTGGATGGCCTGGATAGGTCCTTTTCCTTTGCTGGTGCTAGCATGCCCATTCTTCTTTTTCACCCCTCCGTCTTTCACCATCAGGATGTCCTTGGTTTTGCCTTTGGTTCCCATATTCAATTCAGCTGTCTTAAGCATGGAGTGCAATTCTGCTATTGTTTTCTCCATGTTGTTCATGTTATAATTGACCACAAATGGCTTGTAGTCTTCTGACAGTGAATTGAGTATAGTATCCGTTGCCAGCTGCAACGGAACTGGGTGACCAAGCCTCTCCAGATGATCCAAGTGCCTTTTCATTTTCATGACATGGTCACTTACTGAAGTCCCTTTTATCATCTTGCACTCATTAAATGCTTTGGTGGCATCGTAACGTTCTGTACGAGCCTGGGTCTGGAACATGTCCCTCAGCTGGCGGATCATGTCATAAGCATTTGTATTTATGAGCCCTGCTTGCAGATCTGGGCTCATTGTTGCAAGCATGAGACAAGCAACATCCAGTAGATCATTGGAGTGCTTCTTGTGGGCATTCCTAGCAGCAGCCGGAGCATTTGCTGGAGGTGCCTCCCCAAGAGGCTCTTCAAGGACATACCATTTCCTCATATGTCTGAGTACAATCATCAGATTGCGCTCCCAGTCAAGGAAATTAGAGCCGGTCAGCTTATCCTTCTCTAGGATAGAGCGGAGGGAAAGATTGTTAGTGCTGGTAACAGTGCTTGCCATCTACACAAATTAAAACTTTTGGTCTTTAGCAACTGTAAATAGATTAAATTCCAATAATTATCAATAAACCCTTAAATGATCAATTTATTGGACTAGGATCCTTATTTCATACGTCCTGATGTGCGTAATGTTCTTGCTCCACCAGACCCGTATTTATTTCGGTAGGTAAGGACTTTTACCAATCATGTCTAGCTGACATGACTCCTAGATCTTTTCGGGACCACGGCAACTACCTGTGCATGTTTTAGTCCCTCTAAGTGCTTTTTGGCCCGGTACCTCCCGGTGAACTTAATAGTACCAAAATAGATCTCACCATTTTGGGTACCTGATCACTATACTCTGGCCGGTACCACCCGGAGATAATTCGCAGAGTTATGTAACCCCTCCAGCTTCAGTTTGAACACGGACGTTGAATGTGTGATCACTTACAACGCCTGTGTACTTTACGCCGAAGGTGCCCCTAGATGGGTTGCACTACTGATCTATGATTTTCGGGGTTTTGAAAAACTTTACTTCCAGGCTTTTTTTGAAAAACTGATTGTTATAAAGGTCACTGATGTTTTAAACTAACTGTTTCAAACATGCATGCAATTTTAAAGGTGAACTGGAGTGCTTGGAACCGTGATCCTTCCAACGATCCGGGTTGATCGTCCCCTCCTCTTTTCCCTTGGCGGTTGGTTTTTTTCGTTTTTGGTTTACTTTCTTTGGTTGTTGTTCTTGGCTTTTTGTCCCTTGTACTCTGTTTTGTTGCGTGGTGTCTCTTTCTTGGAGACTTTCTTGCTTAATAAAACTTCTTTTGAGTTCGCTTGTCGGGGTGATGGCCTAGCCGAAGCTCCGCACTAGTGTCCTCTCTTTGCCGTTCAAAAAAAAAATTTAAAACTAACTGTTCTAAAATCACTTGCTAATTAAAACTAACTGTTTTAATAGCACACTTAGTTGATTAAAACTAACTGTTTTTTCAACTTGCCTTTTCTATAAAACAATCATTTATAGATTTAAAATAAAAACTACCGTTTTGAAAAGTTTGAAGAACCGGTAATTTTAAATGAAATCTATATGTTTTGTGATACAACCTAGTTTTAAAAGAAACTATTTAAAACTTACTAACATACAAGATATCACAAATAAGCATTTAATCATGCAATTAAATAACAGTTAATCACATAATAGCTAATTATAGTTTTTTGCCAATGTTTGTTTCCTAGGGACCAATAATGACCTATTTTTTTTACTAAAAACTTGCGTAGCTCCCACTGGGCTCGCCATGTTTGTCAGTACTCCGGTAAGAGGATGAACTTTAGCAGCTCCCACTGGCCTTGCTATCCCGAACATCTATCCTAAGGTCATTATTACATAAGGGATTGTAAATGGCTCGCAGGCCTCCCCGTAAATATGTCAAGGGTCTAGGTTGGCAAAACACTATAATAGATATATATATATATATGTACTCAAGCTGAGATGTATATATAGAACTCAAGCAATCATGCAATTATATATATGCAATATAATAAAAGCAATATAGTAAAAACGAGTAATAAACCTAGATCCGTTAAAATTATCTTGTCTCAATTATCGCAAAACTTGGTTTTATAACTGATTCGAAAAACAAATTGTTTTATGAACCAAAATACTTTAGACTGAAAAATGGTTTTTACTTAAAACTGAGGTTTATAAACAATAAATCCAAAACTAAAACCATTTTATCTAAAAACAATCCTTTTACCCAAAAATTATATCGAACAGGTTTTATTGATCCAATTTTATAATACTGGCCTTAGTGTTTTAATTGATTAGTAAAAACACGATATTAGGCTCATTTGACTAAATAGGTCAAAATTTATTTAAAACCTGATTTTATAAATGTTTATTAAATTGGAAAAACCAGAATTAAAATTTTATTCGATAAAAAAAATTCCCAAATAAACTTATTTCGGATAAGATTAGCTTAAAATCAAAACGAGTCCTTTTAGGCCATTACTTGGTCCAAAAGAACTCGGCTTTGGGCTTGTTACTATTTTGGCCCAACTATACGAAAAACCTTAGGTACGACCCATGATCAAGAACTGCCGCCTTACCACCACGCTGGTGGTTGCAGTCACGGCGGTTTGGTCTTCCACACGTGGCACTTGGCCATCGCGTAACCATCATCATTGATCGGTAACAACAGCAACGTAAACGACGCCACTAATGTCATCGATTACTGCCATCGACGATTGGTGGTGATTCGTTTGTGGCAATTCGATGCCGCCACCACCGCCTACGGTGGTTTTGGCCATTGTGTAACCACCATCAATCATATGCCGGCGACGACGGCAGCGAGAATGTCACCGCCGTCACCGTAACTTGTCTCGAAACCGCTGGCCACCACCGGACTGGTGGTTTGGCTGTGGTTATTGCAAGCGCCGCCACCACCTTTACTGGTGGCGCAGCCGTGGACGATTCGCATCCCGACCACAGTCGGGTGCGGTGTGGATTGATTTCGGTCGGTGATCAAATCATTGCCGCTGCTACCAAGCGTGGTTGTGGCCACTACCGCATACCGCCTGCCACCACCGTTTGCCGCCTGCCACCACCAATCTGGTGGTTTGGCTCGGTAGTCACGAAATCGCCGCCACCACCTCTCTGGTGGTTTGGTTGGGCGTCCGCCGCCACCGCTTGCTGTGGTTTGGCCGGCGATCGTGCCTGGTGGTTTTGAAACCAGCATCGACGGCCAAGAACACCGCCGTCCACCACCGCTGTCGCGGTTTTTGTCGCGGTTTATTACCGCCGCGATTCACGGTTGCCATCGAAAGCGCCGTTGCCACCACCGATCTGGTGGTGCGGCAATGGTTTTGTTTTGGTGATTGGTCCGGCCATCGATTACGGCTGTCAGCCGCAACCACCATGCTGGTGGTGCGGCGGTGGTCAGACAACCGTAGCCACCACCAATCTGGTGGTGGTTTCTCCGGGTTTTTCGTTTTATAATATTTTAACGGGATAAACAAAATTATAAATCATATAATAAATTTCAGATTTTTAAACTTGTTACGCAAGAAACAAATTTTAACGGATCACACATAAACTGATAAATTGATAAAAACTAAAACGATTACGGCCAATGGCTCTGATACCACTATAGGGTTTTTGTGGGTATCCTCGGATCAAACTGACTCGAGGATTAACACAGATCTAACGAACCTCACTGGTTTGATAAATCTCATAGGTTTAATAATCAAACTGATAAAACCTACGTGATCAAAAACTCACTGATTTGATCTTATCATGCGGAAGCGATAAAGCTAAAAACCCTTAAAAGCTTATTGATCTTTAATCGTTCTAGTTTAATCCTAATAGTTTAGATTCAAATCAGTTTACCTGGATTGCTCGAGATTTAGTCCCCCGGTGATTGACCAACGAATTGTTCTTCTAGTTGAACAAGAAAAACCCGACAGCTGAAAAAACCGAAACTGGAATTCAGATGATGATGATGGCGGCGCCGATCGGGAGAGAGAGAGGGAGAGAGGAAACTGGAAACTGGTTATTGGTTGGTGTGTCTAAAAGCTTAACTTTTCCTTAACCTATAAGCCTTATTTATATGGGGAGAAAACACAGTTTGAATAGTATTCAGTTTCCATATAATGATTATCTCAAATCCTTTCCCTTTTTAATTACTGGAAAAGAATTTGCTTATGATAATCTTTTATATATATATTTATCTAATATATATATATATATAAAACTAATTAATTAACTAATATATATTTATTTTATCAAATAAATATACATTCTTTTAATTAATTAATAACCCTTCAACTTTGGGATTTCTGACTGAAATTACCCAACTGATTTATAATTAACTATTATAAATCCTAACTCTCCATTTCTGGGTTTTATATAACTTATTCGATTTACAGGTCCTTACAGGTGTGACCCCCAAGTGTCTTGTAACGTTGGATGTATAATTACTTGGTTTGTCAACTCTGCACATAATTCCTAACATTTATACCCATGGATTATATCCATGGGTTAAATTTCCTTATAAAAAAGTTGATGCCTCCTCAATACAGAGCCCCCTACCCCTGCATCTTCTTTTCTTCTTCTTTCTTCACCTTGCTCCTCCATTAATGGAGGAGCTTAAGGTTTCTTTTTTTTCCTTTCTTTTTACTGCTTTATTTAAATATCCGTCTTTAAGCTTTTCGTATTTATTTTCTCGTACTGTAGTTTATCTTCCGTATTTTATTTTATGCAAGTAATAGTTAACTTTATTTTTATGTCTTTTATTTTAGGCTAAACCCTTTAATGGGTGTGGGTGTGAGTTTATTTTAAAACTGTGTAGACAACACTTGGGTGTTGTCGTTATTTCCAAATTTTACGATTAGTTATTTGAACCGACATTTAATTTCGATACAGATAAACCGATCATTTTGATGTGTCGTGTTAGACCTCAGATCCAGAGATGGGCGGGTCCGAAATACGGTTTGGATAATGCACGAAGAGCTCGAGAGGGCCTTTGATAATCACGCAGAGATGCGGGTTCTGCATGGTTTGCTAAGGTTCAGTAAGCCGGTCGGGATTTATAACACAAGGAGACTTGGGTATAAATCCCCATACTCGGTGGAACAAGATTTATTCTAATCTACTTAGAAAAACCGGTAATCTTACGATTTGGAATAACGATAACTTCATAGCAACTTCACGGTATGTTTTGTAAAAACGTAGTTTCGAGAGATTTGGGTTTTTATAAATAATCCCATAATGTGAAGTTTCTAAACTCGTGTACTGCCTGGTTTTAAGAGAAAGCTTACACCCATTCCCTTTGCTTTAATTTAATTTTCTCTATTTAACTGTTACAAAATCACCAAAAATATTTTCTTCTTCTCTAATTGAAATCAGTGTATTCTCAACTCTATACTCGAAATTCCGAAAACCAATCCCTGTGGATACGATCACGATATATTTATCACTTTATTACTTGTAGTGATCCAGTGTCGGTGTATACTTGCATCCTCATTGTGGTGATATTGCGGCCACATAGTGGCACAGACGGTTTTCCGCTACCAGTATGCCATCAAAGTTGTGTAAAAGCGAGAGAAAGGAAAGTGCGAATGGTGGAGATGGGCTATATGGACAACAGAACAACGATGGGGAAATAAGGTGTGAGGAGGGAGAGTGATGCTCTTGGGTGCAAAGGGTATGTAAGGTTTGAGAATGATAAAACTGATTTACTCTTTTTTTTTTGTTATTGTAAAACTTTCTTAGCCAGACACAAGTAGTTTTTTTAGGTTAAAAGAATGTAGGTAACCAACTTCTAAAAGTTGATGGTTTATGTTTGTAAGTTATTGTATGTTCACGACATGTCTCATACAGAAATATTACTAAGGAGTATGTGAATCTATAGGTTTAAGCCTACATCCACCCATAAAAGTATATTTCACAGTTAAATAATTATTTTTAAAGAATAATTATAAAATTTCTTAAAAACTAACAATTACATGGTGTTATCTCTAAACAAGCATAATTATTAAATGCTTTAAATAATTATACAATTGTTTACGGATACACATCAAAATTTATTTGTGGTCTATCTATATTTCAGACAATAGAAATAAGAGATTGGGCAAAATCAATTCTGATGGATTTAAAAATTAGAATTTAGTCTTTCAGAAAAATAAGAAAATATTATTTTTTTTTCTGTAAAATACATATAGATTAAAGGTTTTTGGGCTAGCACCTGATAAGAGTTCTATGCATGTTTGTGTGTGGATCACTAATAGAGGAATCATGTTTTGTATTCTTAGTGTTGTAGCAAATCTCACTAGATTTGAAAAATGTATAATTCTAAGCATTGGATGATGTATGGTTTTAATTATATGAATCATCGAAAGTAGGGGTGAGCAAAAAAAAAACCGATTCCTAAAAAACTCGAACCGACCCGAAAAATGCTGAAAACACCCAAAAACCCGACCCGAAATCCCCGAGGGTTAATCGGGGTCGGGTAAGATGTGAAAATTCTTCCCCCAATCCCCGAAAAACCCGTCCAAAAAACCCAATTTTTAAATGTTTTTTCTATTTTTATTTTATGTTTTGTAATATTTACAAAACAACCATTTAACTTTCATTCTTTTTTTAATTTCGGCAGCAAACCTTTCTGTTTCCAACACCAAACACCAATAATAAAGGCTTTTTGTTTGCATATTTTTTTTAAACTTTGAAACAGGGGGGAAAAGGTCAAAAAAAAAAATCAGGTGCCCCGAAAACCCGTCCCAAAAAACCCGACCCCTGAAAAATCGGATATCGAGGCCTTCATTTTCCATCTGAAAAACCCATCCGATGCTCACCCCTAATCGAAACAGAATATATATGTTTGATTCTAAGATATGTTATCTAATTTATTGTAACCAAATTAATTTATTTTTACGCTACATTAAACCATTACAAATGCTATAAATCCAGCAATATATGTTGTTGGAAATAAGAAAGTTTATTGTATTTTGGAAACTTTTCTCTTATTCTTTTAACAAAATACAAACCGCATATTATTTTGGAAGAAACAAAAACAAACATGGGTTATATTTTAATATGGTCCTGTTTGTTTTTATTATTTTGTACGTGTATGAACTATAAAGAGAAAGAATAAAAAGTACAACCACTACCAACGCCATAGTAAACGGTATAAGAAATTTAATTAATCATTAATGAAACAAACGTACTTTTTGTGCAAAATGGAGAACCTAAATAAATACATATAAGATAAGGGAAATGTTTAAATGAGAAGCATGTCAATTTAAGAGAACGTGGGAGCAATCTCAGCCATTCATCTCATGGTTATGGTGGACGTGATCACGGAGGATTGACGCGGTTCATGGGAGGTGGAGATTATTAAAGGGAGGGATCAGTCAAAGCCGTATTTATTGACCGGATAAGTGGCTGAGATTGCTTCTCGCGTTCTCTTAAATTGATATGTTTCTCGTTTGAACCTCCCTCTATAAGATTAAAGCATCATACAATACAAGTCTTTAAAATATAAATAAAAGAGTAATTACAAAAATAGTAACCGTGATTGCTAATTCGTTTCAATTTTGATCCCTCGGGTAACTTCCGTGGGATATGTCTGTTAACTAGAGGGTAAATTGTCTTCCAATGTTGTGGCGGGTTGATTATCGCTTGGAGGGGTTCATAGCGTCCTAACCGAGTTCGAGCCTTCTCGTGCACATGTTTGGAGACATTTAAGTAGAGTCATGTTTAGCCCACAAAATTACTGGGGATTAGTCGGGCTTTGGTCCGAACACCCTTCCAAAAAAAACTAGAGGGTAAATTGGTATTTTTTATCATTTTTTTTATCGATTGTATATTTTTTTTCTTGGATGTTCATCTTCTCCAATAATATGAATATTGTGAAGAACACCAAGAATGATGAACACCAAGAAATTTAACAAAAAAAATCAATAACACCAAAAGCTAACATAAGTGAAACTCTAAATCTAACCATAAATCAAAATCCAATGCTAAAAACACCTATAATATTTAACAAATCTTAAATCCAAATCAAAATCCAAACCAATTTTAAATCCTACATCTCAACACCTAATGGAAAGCCCTAAAGAGATTAACACTGAACACCCTATCGAAAGAAACAAAAGAGAGACATTAATGTTTGTTTACGTCTCTTTATATATAAAAATATTATTATAATATGACAGTAGGGGAAGGTTCAAACGAGAAGTATCAATTTAAGAAAAAATGGTGAGCAATCCAGGGACGAATTTAGAACTTTTTTCAAACGGTGGCACCATTTAACTATAAAAAACATTAAAAGAGCAAATTTTCACAATATCTTTATTGGTCCAGTGGTTAGTCCATTGTTTTTCAAATTAAGGTGAAATCTCAAGTTCAATTCTTGGTAGAATCAATTTTTTACATAAACACTAAATCTGGAATTAAAAGCAAAAATCTAAAAAATATGTCTCTAACATGACTTGAACTCATGACCTCATGATTATAAAGTCCTCATGATTATAAGGCAAATAACTAACCAACTCAACCAAAGAAAACTTATGTTTTTTATTGTAGTTTCAAAATATATATGGTGGCACACAACAAATTGATACGGTGGCACCGTAGTTTTTTACACTACGACGGAGGAATGAAACGGTTGTCTGTGCCACCGTGTGCCCTTTTTCAGCTCCGTCCCTGGAGCAATCTCAGCGACTCATATATCTTGCGGTTATGGTGGTTGTGATCACAGAGGATTGACGCGATTCATGGGAGAATAGAGATTATTAAAGGGGAGACCGATCAAAGCCGCTTTTGTTGACCGAGATGAGTGGTTGAGATTGCTCCTCGCGTATTTTTAAAAAGTTATATTTTTCGTATGAACCTCCCTCTATGACAGTAATATGTAAAATCATTAAGTAAATTAAATTTTTTAGAATCCATCATTTATACCTCATAAGTTACCCTATTATTTCATTTTCTTATGGTATTTTTTACAAACGAAATGATGAATAACAGTGGTTGTTTCTGCTCATCTGGGTCTGCTAGTTTATGTTCATTTAAGTTTGTTCCTTTAGCACCTAATAAACGAACACGAACACGAACAAACAACTTTTTTAACGTACAGACACGAACACACACACAAAATATTCGTTTAATTACCGTTTACATTTATTCGTTTATCCAGTTACATAAAACAAACGAACACTAACAGCCGAAGGTCCATTTAAACATTTGTTCACGTCCTATAAATCCGATTTTGGTCTCCATCACCATGGGAACAATCCATACTAAATTTAGCAAAGGATTCATATTAATTTGTATGGTGTAGAGCTCATACCAAGAAAGAAAAACAATATATTATTCATCAAATAATTTGTTGCATCCTCTCACGTTAGAATCTAAGCAGTTTTATCAATCTGGTCAACACCAATTGGATAGATTCTGGTCACACGTACAGATTCTAACAAGAATGCAGCATATATATCTCGGAGATAACTAGAAACTTTCTGTCGGCTAAATCCGTAAATTAATATTAAGCTCCGACAGATAAAAGACGGATCGAGCCCGCTATATATGTAATCGTTCAAATTCGCAAATTAATAGTACAATACAACATCCATCATATCTTCATTGAAATATAATTCAGAAAGCATGATGTTTTGCATGGGTATACTCTTTCTGCTTCTTGTATCATCTTGCAGTGGTAAGTTATAGTTTCGATCGCACACTACAACAAAACAGTGTTTATAGGACGTCATCAATGTCGACTTTGAGTGTTTTGATTGAATGTTTTATAGGATTTAAGTTTATTGGAACAAACAATAAAGTGTGTTATTTATCAGCAATGTTGTAATAAGTTCATAGGACATTTAACAAGTTTTTAAGATATTTTTAGTACAAAGTAAGCATAGTATATAGGGAAATGTTTTATAAGCATATCTTTTTATAAAACACTTCGTCTAGATAGTTTCTATAAAATTGATAATGTGATGTTTCGTTTTAAAAATGTTCTAAAAAATTTGTTAAGGCGCCCTGTAAACTTATTACAATATTTTTAGACAATATTATTTATCGTTTGGTCATGTAAATTAAGCAGTCTATAATTAGGATAGTCTAGACATTTTTGGAGTCCTATAAACTCAATTTTTGGTGACATCCGGGTGTTTGTTGTTCGTACTTTACTAGAATTTTAGAACCCCCTTGAAAGTCATATGTTTGGGTTCGAGTCTAAGCACCGCTAGCTCCTCTGCCAATAGGATGCATATGCGCTGATTTACCTCTCCCATAATGGTTGTAGGACCGATGCGATGGGGGCACCTCATAGGGTAACCTTACTAGAACTAATTCTTCTTCTATTTGTTCATGAATGTACAGCTGCAAACTCGAATCTTTTACGCGAGTACATTGGCGCTGAATCTGACTCGGTTAAGTTATCAGACATGCCGATAAACCCTAAAGTTGAAGTCCACTTCATCCTAGCATTCGCAATCGATTACACCCCCGATCATCACCCATCGCCCACAAATGGCAAATTCAATGTCTTCTGGGAAACCAACCATTTGGGTCCTTCGGAAATCGCAAAAATTAAAGCCAAGC
Organism: Centaurea solstitialis; assembly: GCA_030169165.1. Classification (NCBI taxonomy): domain Eukaryota; kingdom Viridiplantae; phylum Streptophyta; class Magnoliopsida; order Asterales; family Asteraceae; genus Centaurea; species Centaurea solstitialis. The sequence continues at coordinate 49,419,848 of CM058044.1, forward strand.
ACTCAAACGTCAAAGTGGCCGTTAGCTTGGGTGGCGATAGTGTTGGCAATGAAAGAAACAAGGTCTACTTTGCTCCCAAATCCATCAACTCATGGGTTAAAAATGCAGTTTCTTCACTTACTAGCATGATCCATCAATACAATTTGGATGGCATCGATATCGACTATGAACACTTTAGATCGGAAGAACACGAGAAAACCTTTGTCGAATGTATAGGACAACTAATAACAATTCTAAAGAAAAGCCGGACCATTAAATTTGCTTCCATCGCCCCTTATGAAGATGATGGACCTGTTGAACGCAATTATTTGGCGTTATGGAAGAAATACGGACACGTTATAGATTATGTGAATTTCCAGTTTTACGCGTATGACAAGCTAACTGTTTCACAGTTTATAAATCACTTTAACCATCAACAAGGTTCAAGCTATGCTGGAAGTCAACTTCTAGCCAGTTTCATAAGCAAGGGCAACTTGGGTTTGCCTCCAAACGACGGATTCTTTGAGGCCTGCAAAGAGTTGAAGAGACACGGGAAGCTTGGTGGCATATCGGTTTGGTGTGCTGATGAATCGAAAGCCTTTGGTTTTAGATATGAAAAAGCATCTCAAGCCTTGTTAGCAACATGATGATCAAGAAGCTTAATTATGTTATTATGGGTACAAATCGAATATGTTCGGATTCTTGTGCCCGTATTTTATCCTTCCTTTTTTCAAAAATATCGAATAAAATGTTGTGATTACTCGAACGTACTCTCGATAATCTTCAGATCTTTCAAATAAATTGTATCAAAAGGTACATTATATATGTTTGATGGGGTTCTTATTGTGGCCCTAGTTTCTTTTAATTGTTCTTCCTTTCTATTATCAAATATAGTTGATGAATCTTTAGATGCTTTTGAATAAATTCTATCAAATGATCGATCCAATTTGTTCATGTTAATTAGTATTCATTCATAACCGCCCTTGGTGAACTCGTAGTGAAATGTTTCTACTTAGACCGGGGTCAAAATGACCGGTTACACTAATTAACAGTTGATAATAATATATATCAATGCAAATTCATCTTTAATTTTCAATAAAAGATGGTGATAGGTTTATAGAACGTCCTTTTTAAAGTATTATAGTAGGTTTATAGAATGTTTTTCAGTATTTTTACAAGTTTTTAGGACGCTTTTATTAACTATTTATCGAACACTTTGAAAAGTCTTCTATAAATTTTCATAAGACTAGGACACTTTTTTAGATGGTTATAATTATTTCTTCCTAATTACATATAAATGTTAGACTAGAATTGTTTTGTACATAACAAACTTAATCATTTGATTTGAAATGCCAGTTATTGAATTGTTTTTGTAACAATTAAATACTAGCTAGATTTCATAGAGAAATAACTTATTAAAATTGGCTCTCCGGTTGACTAATCCTATATAGCAAAGCGATTGTAATAGCTTCGATAAACTCATGACTAGTGAACGTCTGTAATCGAACCCTGGGCAGATTCGATACCACATCCAGATGAGCCTCAACCACTATATATGCACTTGTTCTTGCATCTTATTAGAATCCATGTCTGTATGTGAGGCTTAATTCTCCTCCATTACCATGATCTATTATAGAGCTAAAAACAAGATAGATGTTAAAAAACAATATCTAATTAAAATCATCATATTCGTCGCATCCTTTTGGACGAACATCTATATTAGAATCTAGTGCTTCTCAAGAGTCCATTTCGTCATGTCAATGTCAACCCGAAAGATTCTGGTTATAATTTATATCAATCTATCATTGAGTTGCCGCCTATACAGATTCTAGCAAGAATATATATAGAACATCGATACATATTGCTAACAAAGGAATAATTTTCTTTCGGCTGAATGATATATTTATCAAGCAGTAGGTTTCACCAAAACCCAAATTTACCCTTTCTAAGTCACATAAAACTCAGACAGAAGAAAGCATGATGTTTTGCAGTATTTTCATGGCTACAATAATCTTTCTGCCCCTTTTCTCATCTTGCGGTGGTAAGTGTAACAACTGGTCATCCCACATGGATAGAAAATGGGATCAGTGAGCTCTTTATAAGCCTAAAGTTGTCTACCCATAACTTCCAGATTCAAAATCATTGGATCGCTTTGAGCTTTGGGGTGTTACACTAAGTTAGGGTGTTTTTTATTGTGGAAAAATATTTTCATTTTCCTAGAAAACGTTTTCAGAAAATGAAGTTGAGTTTTCATTTTCAGTTTTCTATGAATATTTTAGCAAATGCATTTTCTTAAAATGATGGAGTTTTCATTTTTTCCATTTTAGAAAACTAGAAAACACGTTTAGAAAATTTTGGAAAACTTCTAAAATCTGTTTTCTAATTTTCTTAGAAAACTTTTGAAAACTGAATGAACCAAAGTCGTTTTCTAAATTTTCATTTTCCTTGAAAAAAAAAATTTGGAAAACTGGAAATTTTTCCACAACCAAACACACCTTTAGCTTTACATTCTCTAGTTCTTATTATTGTAGAACTAATCCTTTCATCTATTTGTTGTACAGCTGCAAACTTGAATCTTTTCCGCGAGTACATCGGTGCTGAATCAGACTCCGTTAAGCTATCAGATCTGCCAATAAACCCTAATGTTGAAGTCCATTTCATCCTAGCATTCGCAATCGATTACACCCCCGACAATCACCCATCACCCACAAACGGAAAATTCAACGTTTTCTGGGAAACCAACAATTTGGGTCCTTCTGAAATAGCATCCGTTAAAGCCAAGAACTCAAACGTCAAAGTGGCCGTTAGTTTGGGTGGCGATAGTGTTGTCCATGATCGAAACAAAGTCTATTTCTCTCCAAATCCATCAACTCATGGGTTCAAAATGCGGTTTCTTCACTTACTAGCATGATCCATCAATTCAATTTGGATGGTATCGACATCGACTATGAACACTTTATGGCAGACGAGAACACTTTCGTCGAATGTGTTGGACAGCTCATAATGATCCTAAAGAAAAACCAGACCATCAAATTTGCTTCGATCGCCCCATTTGAAGATAACGGGCCTGTCCAAAGCCATTACTTGGCTTTATGGAAGAAATACGGACACGTTATAGATTATGTGAATTTCCAGTTTTACGCGTACGAGAAGCTAAGTGTTTCACAGTTTATAGATCATTTTAATCAACAACAAAGTTCAAGTTATGCAGGAAGTCAACTTCTAGCTAGTTTTATAAGCAAAGGGAACTTGGGTTTGCCTCCTGATGATGGATTCTTTGAGGCCTGCAGAGAGCTGAAAAGGGAAGGGAAGCTTGGAGGCATATTTGTGTGGTGTGCTGATGAATCCAAAGCCTTTGGTTTTAAATATGAACAAGAATCTCAGGCTGTAATTTTAGGATCTATGTGAAAGTAGTCACTATGATTAATTTAATCAACATCCTTCTTTCATTATGTGCATAATATGTTCAATTTCGTTTGCCCGTAGTTTTCCTTTGTTCTTCGGTTCTTCCTTTTAAGAAATAAGACACCGTAAGAGTCATCGAATCCATTGTGACGACTCTTCGATCAGCCATTTTTATATCAAATTTGTATCTAATGACGAGCTCTTATTTTGACTTGTAATCCACCTTTTTATACTTAAATCTTTTCTAAATTATCAAGTTTACAGGATAATTTTAAGCGTTGTAACAAGTTTTTGTAGGATATTTTCAAAATAGTGTTGTATTAGCTATTTTATAGGACGGCTTTGACAATTGCCCCTATAAACCCACTTTTTTAGAGGACACTTGTGTTTATTTATATGACTTTTTTAAAATTCAAATAGTGTCTTAATTAAAAAATAGTTAATAATACGCTTTATTTGAAAAAATGTTATTGAAAACCTGTTACGACATCCAAAAGCGTCCTATAAACTTATAACACTTTTAGATAGGCGGTCTTTTTGTTTGGCCCTATAAACTTAGGTCTTATTAATTAGAACACTTATTTTAAGCGTCCTATAAACTCAATTTTGTTGTACTGCTTTGCTTTATAAGAAAAAAGGTCACCAAACTATCAAAGACAGTGGCACATTGTGTATTCCTGTAAAGATAGATATGACAAAAACTTTGTTTTTCTTATGTGGCTTTTCTTCTTGGATGTGGCATATATATCACAACATGGTTAATACAAAAGAGTCTTCAATAACATCGAAATTTAGTTAATTAACTAAAGTTACATGATATATTAATAATTTAAAACAGATTACTAACCTGTTTGTACGTTGCTTATAACTTAAAATATTTAATTCAAACATAATAACAACAGAAGCACATTTACGCCACCTTCATTAATTTTAATAATATCAACATATCACATCCTAATTAAATATATAATTTGCTAGAAATTAACCACTTCTATTTAAGTGTTGATTTCATAGTTATATTCAACACAATTAACCATCAAAGATTCAACTCAATTAATACTTTGATCAAAATGGGCTTCTTTAAACTCTTCATTCTTCTTTTCACTCTACAAGCTCTTTTAGCTATGGCATCATCAACACAAGTTGCTAAACCAAAATCCGACCTTTTTCGCGAATACATCGGTGCTGAATTCAACAACGTAAAGTTTTCGGACGTACCCATCAACCCCAACGTCGAGTTCCACTACATACTCGCGTTCGCAATCGACTACACCACCTCATCGTCTGCATCTCCAACCAACGGAAAGTTTAACGTCTTCTGGGACACGGATAACCTCGGCCCTTCACAGGTCTCTTCGATCAAGAACCAGCATTCGAACGTAAAAGTCGCCTTAAGCCTAGGAGGAGACAGTGTGGGAGGCGGAAGTTGCTACTTCTCCCCATCTTCCGTCGATTCGTGGGTTTCTAACGCTGTTTCTTCTCTCACCGACATCATCCAACAATACAACCTGGACGGCATTGATATCGATTACGAGCATTTCCAAGCGGTTCCCGAGACTTTTGCGGAATGCATCGGGAAGCTCGTTACGACGCTCAAGAAGAACGGGGTCATCTCGTTTGCGTCCATAGCTCCGTTTGATGACGATGAGGTTCAAGGGCATTACATGGCTCTTTGGAAGAGCTATGGCGACGTCATAGACTATGTGAATTTCCAGTTTTACGCGTATGATAAGGGGACGAGTGTTTCGCAGTTTATGAACTATTTCGAGACGCAAAGATCCAACTACGGAGGTGGTGATGTGTTGGCTAGTTTTATAAGCGACGGAAGTGGTGGGTTGTCGCCTGAAAACGGGTTCTTTACGGCGTGTAATAGGCTGAAAAGCCAAGGGAAGCTTGGCGGGATCTTTGTATGGTCTGCGGACGATTCTAAGGCGTTAGGTTTTCGCTACGAGAAGCAGTCACAAGCTTTGCTAGCGGTCCCTCGTTAGCGTATATTATGTCGAGTTATATGGCTGTAATTATTGTGTCGCTGTAACTATCATTATCACACGTTTGTACAATATAATTATATATCGATATATGAAAGATCATATTCTTATTAGAGTTTGTTAGAAACACGGATTTGGAGGTGATGATGATCGTCTAAAGACTGGTATGTAGACTGTAGAGCACTTTCTAGATACAATTATTCGACTCTAACGTACGGCCTTGGGTTCATGAATACAGTATTGGGAAAGCTTTGAGAATTTCTATCTAAGCTAGATTTTAAATGTGTGAAATCGAGATTTGTATACCCAGGTTCTCGATCGTATTACATATTTGTATGAGAGATCATGGTTACGGGGGATTAAACGGTTGTAACCGTTAATGGATAAGAATAAAGAGCAATTACAACTTAAACGGGGAGTATATCAAATTCTTACCGGGTGAGCGTTTAGCGGCAAGATATATATTCGCCTTTATTTACCTTATAGTGTAACGTCCTTAGCCATGAAAATAGATTGTTGATGAGCATCTTATTTAAACCGGGTACGTAAACGTTTATAGCGTAAGAGTCATTTCTCACACTTACTATAGTAAGACCATCGGTCTTTGCCTTGTCTATTACCTGGTATGCTTCTCGGTCGTTGACGTGCTTACTCAATAAAGTATATAATATCGGTAAGAGCTTAATAATCGGCCCATTAGAGTTCTTTTAGCCCTGACTTAAACTCAGTGAATTTTCCACCAAGTTAGATAGAGACCCGATTCAAGGACATTTCCGACATCTTGAAATTAGTTTTGACCATCTCCAAAATGCAAAATCTCTAAGTTATAAAATCCAAAAAACCTCATAACGATGCCCCAGACTCCGCCCGCTAAAAAATTGAGCTTAGTCCCAATAGTGTGTTTTATATGACCAAATAAAAACGTTTTTTTTTAAGTGTTACAAAAAGTTTATATGATGTTTTTAGGCATTGTAACAAGATTTTTAGAATATATTGAAATAAAACGTCCTATTAACTATTTTACAGCATACTGGATGGCTTGGGACAAGGTATTGCGGGATAAGCACTGTGGCGGTCTAGGAATTGGAAGTCTCCCGGCGCTCAATCTTGCTCTCCTCATGAAGTGGAGATGGAAGGAAAAAACTGAAGTTCATGCGAAATGGAATAGGATTGTGAAGGGGTGTTCGGTTTCAAATAGCAATCATGGAATTTGGAACACAATAGTGGGAGTAGATAAAGATCTGAATGAGATGGGGATCAACGTTCACACTTTTCTGAAGCCTAGCGAAGACGGTTCGAGTTGGGTCTGGGAGCTAGAGCCGTGTAACAAGTACACCGTCAGATCTATGAGAAAGCTGATAGATGGAGTCTCTCTACCTGTGGACGATAAAGAAACAGAGTGGATTCGATGGCTCCCGAGCAAAAGCAACATTCACCTCTGGCGGGTTCTTCACAACAGGCTGCCAACACTCGATAACCACACTAAGAGAGGCGTAAATCTGCCCTCGACAGATTGTCCATTATGTAATATCGACACCGAAAGTCTGGACCACGTAATGACCACATGCTCAACAGCGAGGATCCTCCATGCGCACATGGCAAATTGGGTAGGCTGGTGGCCAAACAATGAGCTCTCGATTGCGGATTTATGGGGCAAAATCAATTCGGCAGGTGCTAAGGGTGTAGCAGCTGACATTTGCAAAATTATCGGAGTGGCGTTCCTTACCACGATCTGGAAAGCGAGAAACAACAAGGTGTTTAAAGGGGAGGTTGCAAAAGATATTGAAATAGCTCGGGAGGTACAAACTGTGGCGTTCAACTGGGTCAGGTGTCGTTCCAAGGGCGGTAAGTTCTTAAAGTGGGAAATTTGGTTGTGTAATCCGGTTAACGCTGTAACTACTTGTAACATTCTAGCGTCTTGCTAGTTTTTTATAAAATGCCTCTTGCTTGTTGTTCAAAAAAAAAACTATTTACAGCATACTATTTGAAAGTGTCCTAATCCTATAAACTCAAGTAACCTCTAAAAAGATAGGTTTATGGGGAAAAGTTCAAATAGTGTTCTATAAAACAGTTTATAGGACATTTAATTTGAAAGTTGTTCTAAAAACTCGGCGCCCAAAAACTATAGAACTCAATTTTGTTGTAATGCCCTTGAAACTCCGCAAAAGGAAGTGACCCCCTGGACCCTCCCCCCCCCCCCCCCCCCCTCTTATGTCGAATCTAAGCTAATAGATGGGGCAAATTCTAACACACATATGTTTTCCTTTATTACCTTCAGTGATCTTAAATTAATTACAATTACATCAAAAGTGTTAGATGTAAAATTGTATATAAGCCCATGGGCTTTAGGGCTCTCTCTTGTAACCTATGTATATATAGCTTAGGTTTCTTTTCTGTAGTTCATATAACCTTTTTCATTCGCTAATCTATACAATACGGCTACAAGCCTTCACCCATCTCTCTCTCTCTCTAGTTCTAACATGGTATCAGAGCATTAGGTTGCTCTCTATCGATTTCGTCGCTTCTGTATCGTCATCATCGCCGTCATATCGCCGCCGCCGTCGTCGCTTCTGTCGTATCGTAGTCATCGTCGCTTCCTTCGTCGTCATCACAATCATCACCATTGATTGTGTTGTTTCCGCTACCATCGATCGTGTTACCGCCGATCGCATCACCGCCACTTGTCGTCTTAGTTCTTTCTGCCATACTTGCTGCCTTACAAAACCCTAGATCGAACATCAGATCTATCCTTACCCAAATCTCGTTTCCCAAGTCGGTTTCCCAAGTCGATACGAAACCCTAGATTGAACATCAGATCTATCCCAATCCGAGTTTCCCAAGTCCAATTTCTCTATCCCAAGTCGAGTTTCCCAAGTCCAGTTTCCCAAGTCCAGTTTCCCAAGTCCAGTTTCCCAAGTCCAATTTCCCAAGTCGAAGTCCAGTTTCCCAAGTCCCAAGTCCAGTTTCCCAAGTCCAGTTTTCCAAGTCCAATTTCCCAAGTCGGTTTTTATACCTCTGTGACGATGGCATCCAATCCTAGCCACTCAAACCCAATCTCAGTTGTTTTCAACGGCAACAACTACATCTTGTGGCATCATTACATGACTATCCTTCTCAAGTCACAAGGCTTACACTCCTATGTCACTGGTACGTCTAAAGCTCCAACTCAAATTACAAATGAGAGTGCTGTTGATTTTGCCAAACGCACAAATGAGTAGGACATCAACAACGCCAACATCTTGGGTTTCATCAATGCCTCAACCACAGCTGAGATAAATCAGCAATTTCTCGGCTACACTACGGCTAAGAGTCTCTGGGATTTCTTGGCTAAGCGATACACGTCTACTGGCCTGTCTCACCAGTACCAGCTGTGGACAACTTTTCAGAACAAACGGCAGCTTCCTGATCAGTCCGTAAGTTCTTACATCTCAGAGATGCAGGTCATTCGTGATCATCTGAATCTTGGTGCACCTCAGATTTATGATGAAACTGCTCGCAAGTGTCAAGCTTACTTTAGTCAGCTACACCTCATCACTATACTGATGGGCCTCACTGACAAGTTTGAGAATGTTCGTGCGTCTCTTCTCCACAGGCATCCTTTGCCCACTCTTGAAGATGCCATTACAGAGCTGCTGAGTGAAGAGACTCGTCTTCAACTCAGGCCTCCTGCACCTACTGAGACAGTCTTCTATACTCCTTCATCAGTCAAGCCAAAAGGTAAGCTTAACAATAATCCTGGCAAGTTTAATCACAATGCAAAGCCTGCAGGGAGACAGAATGCAAATGACTGAAAGCCAAATTCCAATGAGTGTACTTTCTGTCACTCCACATCTCATCGTCTTTTGGATTGCCCCATTCGCCAGTGTCGTTACTGTGGAATTACGCATCCACGCCATTATCTATCTGATTGTCCTCAGAATCCAAATCCGAAGCCGAGGAGTTATCAAAACCAAAACCAATCCGCTGCTAGATCAGTCACTCCGAGTGACCCCTTGACTGTACCCGTTGCAGGATCGGTGTCTTCATCCACAGATCTAATGGATCTCATGCGTAAAAATCGGGAACTTATGGAACAACTCATGACAGGTTCTCTGGGTGTGAACTCTCCATACTCTTCAACATCAGGTACTATGTGGATATTTGATTCTGGTTGCTTTAACCACATGACACCTTGTCCTGATGGTTTTCTATCTAAGCAACCTTACCCACTTTCATCTGTCGGAACAGCAGATCTTTCTCCTTTACCTGTCTTATTTAGTGGAAACTTTTCCACTGATACTGTTCAATTACTGAGGTTTTACATGTGCCACGACTAGTCGTGGGTCTAGTTTCGCTTACTCAACTTTAGGAACTCGGTCTACTAATATTGTTTCATCCCTCTGGTTGTCTTGTGCAGGATCCAAAGACCAAGCAGATCCTTGGTGTAGGCCGTAGAGTTGGACGGGTGCTTGAAGTCGTCTACATGTGTCTTCCCTTACAATCATCAACTTTTTCCGCTTCTGTGTCTAGTATAGCTTCCTTTAACCTATGGCATGCTGATAACACCAAAATTATACATGTTTTGGTTGCGCGTAATCGTATGACTTTACCCCATTTCTTACCCGTTTATGATCATTTCATGTACTAAATGAGCTTATTATTGTTTGTGAAGGATTTGGAGGCCGTGGAACGGAAAAGTACGGAAAAAAGGCGAGAAAACGTGAAAAATGCACAAAGTCAACACAGAAAACACTTGGCGATCGCGAAGTCCTCTATTTGGCGCCGCCAAGTTCGACTGAAGTGCAGATTAGGGTTGATTTAAGTACTTGGCGTCGCCAAGTTGGCAACCTGGCGATCGCCAGATGGAGCCTGGTCGTTTTTCTTTAAATATCAGCCTCCTCCTTCAGTTCTAAACATGTTCGATGTGCGATACACTACAGAGGAACGAGAGTGAGAGTACGAAAGGTGCCGATATGCTGCGGAAGTAGATCTCCGATCATCTATCGTTGTATTCTCGGTATCATGTCGATGTCTACTTTTGTTTATGTTTTTGTTTTCATTATGAGTGAGTAGTCTATTAGTAGTGCTTGTCATGATAGATGAACCTTTGTGGATGATACTTTGTGATTAATGTTTATTTGTTTGTTTTTGATTAATTGAATGTCTTTTATGGTTCCTTCTTGATTATTGTTGTTGTGGCAATTTGAAATCACTTGGTTGGGTGTATTTGTTAGACCAAAACAGATAGACTCCGAAAGGATAATCAACCTACCTTAGCCTGACTTGGACCATAGAGTTATGTTAAAGGGTTACTTTGACCAATAAGTGACCGATAGTAAAAGAGCCATTGCAATACTGATTGGGAAGGGTTTACCGATTCTGGATTGTGGACCAAACGATTTAGGATTGGAATTAGGAGGACCGTATCCTAGTTCATAACCATAAATTGCACATGTTAGGGTGTCCCAGACTTAAATTCCTACAATAGTCAAAACAACCAAACCTTCGATTTATTCATATCATCCATATTGGGGATTCACTTTATCATGATAAGTACTGCTGTTTTTCCTTATTATAATCTTAAACAGTATTTCAATTGCTTTCTTAGTTTTTGCTTAATTAATTGTCTTTTTAAGTATTCAAACCTTTTCATACAAAACCCCCCTTTTTAGATTAATTAAACCGATTTAGACTTTAGTCTACGATAACTTGACCGTTCCCAGTGGTAGATACGATACCTGGACTTTCCTACACTATATTACTCACGATCAGGTACGCTTGCATGTATATGTGGTAAGACAGTGGCTAGGCATTAGAGGTTAAAACTTGTTACGCTTTTTATATACGATAATTACCGCATCACATGCTCGCCTTGGTCACCTATCCCATAATAGAATAAAAGTGTTAGCTAGTTCAGGGTTGTTAGGAAACGTTTCATCTGAAAGTGTTTCTTGTCTATCTTGTAAACTTGGCAAACACCATGCCCTTCCTTTTGACAATAATGAATTTACTTATATTCTACCTTTTGATCTTATTCATTCTGATGTGTGGGGCCCAGCACCACATCCCTCCATGGGTGGTGCTCGGTATTTTGTTATCTTTGTGGATGATCACACACGTTTCACTTGGATATATCTCATGAAGCATCGCTCTGAGTTACCACATATTTATATCACTTTTGCTCGTATGATCCAAACTCAGTTCTCCAAACCTATTAAGATTCTTCGAGCAGATAATGCCATGGAGTACAAAGAGTCTTCTCTCCTTTCATTTCTTCAATCTCAGGGTACTCTCTCTCAGTACTCTTGTCCTGGAACATCTCCTCGGAATGGTCGTGCTGAACGAAAGCACAGACACATTCTTGATACTGTTCGCACCCTTCTGATCTCAGCTAAATGTCCTGAACGCTTTTGGGGTGAAGCTGCCAACTGTCTATACCATCAACAGACACCCAACTCCCACACTCAAACACAAATCTCCATATGAAGTACTATATGGAGTCTCCCCTGCTTATGAACTTCTCAAAGTATGGGGATGTGCATGTTTTGTTCAACTGCAATCGCATGAATATAATAAACTTGAGCCTCGTGGTCGTTTGTGTTGTTTTCTTGGGTATGGTATCGAACACAAAGGCTATCGCTGTTGGGATCCTATATCGAAACGCCTACGCATCTCTCGTCATGTCACCTTCTGGGAGCATGTTCCCTTCTTTTCCATGCCAAATTCTGACTCCAGCCCTTCTAATATTCCTTTCTTTACTGATTCATCGATCTCTTTAGATGTTCCTGTCACTTCACTAGACACTCCTGCACCGGTCACTTCCCCTGAACCAGTTCCCATACCTTCTCCGACTCAATCACCTGCGCCACCTCAAGGATCTACACCTGAGACATTTGCAGAATCTACGGATCCTGGACCTTCACAATCTGAGAACGTACGCCGTTCAGACCGGGTAAGATAAGTACCTTCTCACCTTCGTGATTATCATTACTATGCAACACTTCTAGCAAATCATGAACCAACTTCCTACAAGGAAGCCTCTTCTAGCACACAATGGCAGAAAGCTATGCAAGAGGAACTTCATGCTCTTGATAAAGCTCAGACTTGGGACTCTGTTCCTCTTCCTCCTGGTAAGAAACCGATTGGCTCTAAATGGATCTTCAAGATCAAGACGAAGTCTGATGGCTCCATCGATCGGTACAAAGCCCGTCTAGTGGCAAAGGGCTTCAATCAGGAGTATGGTATCGACTATGAAGAGACTTTTGCTCCAGTAGCTCGTATAACATCTGTTCGCAGCCTCCTAGCCATTGCTGCCACAAAACCGTGGCCACTTTTTCAGATGGATGTTAAGAATGCCTTTCTGAATGGTGATTTGTCTGAAGAAGTCTATATGACTCCTCCCCCTGGGGTTTCTCTTCCTACAGGGCACGTTTGTCGGCTTCGGAAAGCTCTCTATGGTCTCAAACAGGCTCCTCGAGCCTGGTTTGAGAAATTTAGTACTACAGTCATTTCCTTGGGCTTTTCGGCGAGCAATTATGACTCTGGGTTATTTACTCGTACTACTGATGCTGGCACGATTCTTCTTCTTCTTTATGTTGATGATATGATCATTACTGGCAGTGACTCTGCAGGCATTACAATTCTCAAGCAATCTCTCAGTGCCAGTTTTGAAATGAAAGATCTTGGTAACCTCCACTATTTTCTTGGTCTTGAAGTTTTATCAGACTCTCTGCAGGCACTTATCTTTGTCAGGCCAAGTACACCTCCGATCTTATTTCTCGCGCCGGTATTACTGATCAAAAGGTGGTTTCTACACCTTTGGAGCCGAATCTTCATTTGACACAAAATGCAGGTCCTCCACTGAAGGATCCTACGTTATATCGCCAGTTGGTTGGGTCTCTTGTTTATCTTACAGTTACTCGACCTGATATTGCCTATGATGTTCACACTGTCAGCCAATTTATGTCTGCACCGTGCTCGGATCACTATGCTGCTGTTCTACGCATTCTAAGGTATCTGAAGGGGACTATGTTTCATGGCTTATATTTCTCCTCCACATCTTCCTTAATTCTACGAGGATTTTCTGATGCGGATTGGGATAGTGATATGACTGATCGCCGTTCCACTACGGGTTTCTGCTTCTTTCTTGGTGACTCTCTCATTTCCTGGCGTAGCAAGAAGCAATCCCTTACTGCTCGTTCTAGTACTGAAGCTGAGTATCGCGCTCTAGCTGACACCTCTCAAGAGCTCATCTGGGCTCCGCTGGCTTCTTTCCGACATGGGTGCTCCTCAACTTTCACCAACTTTGCTCTGGTGTGACAACACCAGTGCTATCCAGATCGCTCACAATGATGTCTTTCACGAGCGCACAAAGCATATTGAGATTGACTGCCACTTTGTTCGTCAACATGTTGTGCGCAAGACAATTCAACTTCAATCTATCTCCACAGATGATCAACCGGCTGATATCTTCACCAAAGCTCACCTTCCAGGGCGTTTTCGGGAACTTGTTTCCAAACTCAATCTGGGTCATTCTTCCCCTGATTGAGTTTGAGGGGGGTGTTAGATGTAAAATTGTATATAAGCCCATGGGCTTTAAGGCTCTCTCTTGTAACCTATGTATATATAGCTTAGGTTTCTTTTCTGTAGTTCATATAACCCTTTTCATTCTCTAATCTATACAATACGGCTACAAGCCTTCACCCATCTCTCTCTCTAGTTCTAACAAAAAGATATTGATGATCCTAAAATTATCAACAGAATTTTGATGAGAGAGTATAAATTTTCTAATTCAGAAGCCAAACAACCAAAAAGCAGAGTTTACATACCACTGTGGAAGGTCCTTTCTTTTCTTTTCTCTCCGTTTTAGAGAACACAGCGTAACAGACTCGAATCGCCAGATTAATTAATCCCAACAAATTGAGTTTACCGTGGGCTAATGTCTCCTACTTTTTGTTCATTTTCCTTCATCCCTTATTCAGTGGCCTTTTATCAAACAAATTGAACATGTCATATATGACACTTGTGCTTCTAATCATAAACTGATCAAGTCTGGCACCATAAACAGAACAAAAAACTTTCATTCAAAAAGTACTTGTAATTACATCACAGCCACATAATACACATCCATAATATATACTTACATATATAACACAAAAGGAATGCTAACTAAACTGCTAGCAAAGCTTGTGACTGCTTCTCGTAGCGAAAACCCAACGCCTTAGAATCGTCCGCGGACCACACAAAGATCCCGCCAAGCTTCCCTTGGCTTTTCAGCCTATTACACGCTGTAAAGAACCCGTTTTCAGGCGACAACCCACCGCTTCCGTCGCTTATAAAACTAGCCAACACATCACCACCTCCGTAGTTGGATCTTTGCGTCTCGAAATAGTTCATAAACTGCGATACACTTGTCCCCTTATCGTACGCGTAAAACTGGAAATTCACATAGTCTATGACGTCGCCATAACTCTTCCAAAGAGCCTTGTAATGACTTTGAACCTCATCGTCGTCAAACGGAGCTATGGACGCAAACGAGATGACCCTGTTCTTCTTGAGCGTCGTAACGAGCTTCCCGATGCATTCCGCAAAAGTCTCGGGATCCGCTTGGAAATGCTCGTAGTCGATATCGATGCCGTCCAGGTTGTATTGTTGGATGATGTCAGTGAGCGAAGAAACCGCGTTGGAAACCCACGAATCGACGGAAGAAGGGGCGAAGTAGCAGCTCCCTCCTCCCACGCTGTCTCCTCCTAGACTCAAGGCGACTTTTACGTTCGAATGCTGATTCTTGATCGCGGAGACTTGTGACGGGCCGAGGTTATCGGTGTCCCAGAAGACGTTGAATTTGCCGTCGGTTGGAGATGCAGATGATGAGGTGGTGTAGTCGATTGCGAATGCGAGTATGTAGTGGAATTCGACGTTGGGGTTGACGGGTACGTCCGAAAACTTTACGTTGTTGAATTCAGCACCGATGTATTCGCGAAAAAGGTCTGATTTTGGTTTAGCAACTTGTGTTGGTGATGCCATAGCTAATAAAAGAGCTTGTAGAGAGAAAAGAAGGAAGAAAAGGTTGGAGAAGGTCATGGTTATATATGGAATAGAAGAGAAGATGGGTGGGATTGAATGTGGTTGATGGAGGGAGGAAAGGAGGGTTAAATAGAAGAAATTTGGTAGATTTAAAAATGGTGGAGTTAGTGTG
Source organism: Centaurea solstitialis (assembly GCA_030169165.1). Taxonomy (NCBI): domain Eukaryota; kingdom Viridiplantae; phylum Streptophyta; class Magnoliopsida; order Asterales; family Asteraceae; genus Centaurea; species Centaurea solstitialis. Next base: position 49,435,397 of record CM058044.1, read on the forward strand.
CTTCTGCTGTTGTTAATGGGTGTTGAAATATGTTTCATATATTGGGCATAAAAACAAGAAAGAAGCCTCATCTTTGCTTCTTCTTTGATGTTTGTGGGTAGCATTCAGTCAGAGTCAACTAGAAAGACTTTTGATCCCCTAATTCTTTGGGTGTGGTTTCAACTTTCAAGGAAGGTGAATTTTGTTACTTGAAAATAATTTTATAAAGATGTATGAGAGAGTCAGAATTTGCATATTTACTTCATCCAACCTGTACCCACTAACTATAATTGATACACAAAAACTACCAATTAACTATACTCAAAACCAACTAATTTATCATTATTTTTTAAGATAATTGGTACATGTTGCTATGGTTTTGTACCAACTAAAAATTAAAGTTACAAATTTATATATGTTAACATTTTTACCAACTCGATTTATATGTACCAAAACCAAGAATCCAAATAACATAACATTTTGTACCACTTGTCACTTTATATACAAGAATTTAAATAACCTTTATCTAATGCAACTATTCCTTGATAATTTGATACAAATGGACAATGAGAGCGATGAGGTAGATGTGGATGAGGTACTAAAGTTGTTAGGGTCGAAAGAATGAATTCAATTAATTTCAATCCATCATTCTATATCATAATTTAGCAAATTGAAAATAAAAACAATTAAAATTTAAAATCAAAACAAGTTGTTTTATACTAATAAGTCGATAAGGTACAGTAAAATGACTAAAACACCCCTCGTCAAACTGAACTTAACAGAAAAGTTAACAATCGTTAAAATAAAGGACCAAATCTGTTAGGAATTGACAAACTTTTAAAACAAATATAAAAAAAAACAAAGTTGAGGGACAAAAACAATTGAAATTGACATACAATAGGAACCAAAAATGATAGCTACAAAACTATATATTTAACCAATCCAAACTTCTCAAATTTCAATCTACAACCTCATCCTTCTATATTTTCAATTCTACTTATCAATTTTTTGCACTATATCAATGTGAAACAACCAACTTAAGTTAACCTCCACACTCCAAGATTTGAGAAAATCTCAAATCTCATAATATCAACTAATTCACCTTGATTCTTTCTATAATGTATCAAAATCTATATTATTCTAATCCAAAGAGGCATCTTGGTAGTAGGAAATGCCTTGCTAATACACTGGATTATTATGTAGCATTTTCTACTAGCTTATCATTTTAAACGCACATTTTTCACATAGAAAGCTTATTATTTAACAAAAGAGTAAATTACATATATGGTCCTTATGGTTTACACATAATTGCACTATTGGTCCCTAATTTAAAATAATTATGAAAATGATCCCTACAGTATATATTATATTGCACTATTGGTCCCTATGATTTGTGGTTTACATTATATTGCACTATTGGTCCCTATATTTATCAAATTGATTTCACATGGAATTAAGATTTAGGACTAATAATGCAATATAATAAACCATAGAGACCAAATCTATAATTATTTTAAAATAAGGATTAATAGTGCAATTATGTGTAAACCACATGGACCAAAAGTGTAATTTACTCTTAACAAAATTAACTTCATTCTCATCAAAAACCAATATCACAATCACACCATAAGCAATAACTCGTAAGATCAATTTACTAGAACCAAAAATTAATCAATTCATAAGATCTGGAAAAACCAATAAAATCTTTCCATTACTTTCTTTATAGTAACAAAAGACACAAACAACTAACTACACCCGTACCCACAAAGACCAAACTCGGATCTTAACCCGACCCGAATCTTTCTTGACAGCAAGACTTTCCACCCCAAATTTCCAAAACCCTAACCACCAAATCCGTACAGAGTACGGCCTTGGCGTTTCAAGGCGTAGACGACGTCCATGGCGGTGACGGTTTTCCGGCGAGCGTGTTCGGTGTAGGTGACGGCGTCTCTGATGACGTTCTCTAGAAAGATCTTAAGAACTCCGCGAGTTTCTTCGTAGATTAAGCCGCTGATACGCTTCACACCGCCTCTTCTCGCCAATCGACGGATCGCCGGCTTCGTGATCCCCTGGATGTTGTCTCGGAGAACTTTCCGGTGACGCTTCGCACCTCCTTTCCCCAATCCTTTGCCTCCCTTTCCACGGCCCGACATTATCGAATTTTCTTCGAATTGCTTCGAGATCTGTTACAGAAATTGAAATCAGAAACTGGAGAGATTGAAATCAAAGAAGAATGAATGTTGAAACTAGCGAATTTCGGATGAAAACCTAGAGATTGAATTCAAATGAGCATGAAACTAGAGAAATTTCAGATAAAAACCTAGAAAATGAAATTGAAATTGAAACTGAAACTAAATCTAATTTATCAAATGCTGTTGATTGAACTGAAACTGTATCTAATTCATGAAATAAAATCAAATAAGCATGAAACCAGAAAATTTTCGAATAAAAAAGGTAGAAACTGAAACTGAAACTATATCTAATCATCAAATGTTGTTGATTGAATTGAAACTATATCTAATTCATCAAATGTTGCTGATTGAATTGAAACTATATCTAATTCATCAAATGTTTATCGATTGAATTGAAACTATAATAGATCTGATTCATCAAATGATTGTTGATTGAATTGAAATTGAAACGTACCTGATGGATCTTGTGAATTTGAAGAAATGGAGATGGAGCTTTTGATAATGTTAAATTGGGGGTTTTTGTGTGTGTATATATAGTGGGGTGATTTGGGGGGTTTGATCCTGAAGGTGATACTTGGAAGTACTGGTAGCCGTTGATGGATGACAATGGACGGTCTAGATGACGTGAGGTTCTCACACGGATTGGTGACGTGGCAAGGATGTTTTTGGGAGTGAATTGATGTGGGAAAAATACGCGGGTTGAGGTTTTAGTTCTCGTAATTTAAATATTTTCGGATTAAATGAAATCAAAAAACTTTATGAATAAAAAAATGGAGTAAATTACAAATTTGGTCCCTGAACTTTGCAAAAAATTACGGTGGAGGTCCCTGCAGTTTCAATTTCATGAATTGGGTCCCTGAACTTTTAATTTGGTTATGAATTGGGTCCCTGAATTTAACGCCCGTTAAATAGCTCTGTTAAGACAGGGGTATTTTGGTCATTTTATTATTTTTTTCATTTTCTATTAAAACTTAAATTTTATTTATAATAATTTAATATTTATACTATATATATATATATGTATAAAAGAGTGCCCCCTTTTTCATCTTCTTTTCCTCTTCATCTTCTTTTTTCCCGACAAAAACAAAACCACCATTCCAGATTCTTTTTTCCGGCACCACCATCGTCACCATCTTTTTCACTTATGATTGGTTCTCAGTCGACGAGAGTTTCACTTTCAGCTTCAACGGCGAGACCTGAAATTCATCTCCGCCACCGTGAACGAAAAGGAGACGAGGGCGGTCGTACGACGGTTGGTAGGGCTGGAAAGTTCGTCGCCGGCGTTTCGGGTTGAGGTGGCCAGAGTTTCGGGTTTGTGGTGTTTCCCTTCTTCCCCTCTGGGTTTAAGACCAAAATCGATTTCAGAGATATGGGTGTAAGACCAAAATCGATTTCATAGATCTGAGTTTAAAACCAAATCGATTCAGAGGTTTGATTTCACAAATCGATTTCAAAGGAGGGTATCGATTTCAGAGGATGGTAGGTGGTGGTGGTGGCGGCGGCAGCCGCAGCAGGTGGTTGTGCCACCACCGCCACCCGTCTCCACTGCTGGCCGTACCACCGCCGGCCACCTACCCCCACCTTCTTATCATCTTCTTCTTCTTAGTTTTTTTGCCGCTCAGATCTGAAACCACAAGGAACACGAAAATCATATCTAAAATCGCCATGAATTGTTAATATGCCCATCTGATTTCAGTCAGGCAAATTGTCGAACACATGGTGTAGTTGTGGTGGTGGTTTATTTGTTAGTGGTGGCTATGGGTGTTGGTGGTGGTGGTGGTAGTGGTGTGGGTGTTGATGGTGGTGGTGGTGGTATTAGGTTGTGGGTGTTTGTGGTTATTGTTGTGGTTGTGGGTGGTGGTGGTGGTGGTGGTGGTAGTGGTGGTAGTGATGGTGGTTATGGGTTGAAGGTGGTAGTGGTGGTGGTGGTGGGTATTGGTGGTATTAGGTTGAAGAAGTTGGTGACGGTGGTGGGTATTGGTGGTATTGGGTTAAATATAGTGTTGGTGGTGGTGGTGGGGGTGGTGGTGGTGGTGGTGAAGATGGTGTTGGGTTGAAGAAGGTGGTGGTGGTGGTGGGAGGTGGTATTAGGTTGAAGAAGATGGTAAAAAATAAATAAAAAATAAAATAAAATTGTAAATGACCAAAATATCCCTGCCTTAACAGAGCTATTTAACGGGCATTAAATTCAGGGACTTGATTCATAACCAAATTAAAAGTTCAGGGACCCAATTCATGAATTGAAACTGCAGAAACCTCCAACGTAATTATTTGCAAAGTTCAGGGACCAAATTTGTAATTTACTCAAAAAAATGATTACTTTACGCATTTACGGTTAAAATGCGAATCATTTGTTGCTAAAAGATTTACCAATGCGTTAAAAACTAATTTCGCTAAAAAAAAGTTAGTTACCAACAATAGGGGTGTAATTGAGCCGAGACAACTCGGGAAAAACTCGAAAGCGACTTGAAGTTAATCGAGTCGAGCTCGAGTTACTCGAGTACCTTAACGAGCCGAGCTCGAGTATTGAATTACTCAGATCGATAGGTTTGCGAGCCTAGAGCTCAAGTTTATAAGCTTGTAGTTTTTGCCCCTAATCTTTATAGCTATTAAATTTTTAAGTATACTATAAAAATAAACCATTAAACCCTAAAACTAAAAAAAAACAAATGTTACAACTTGTAGTAATTGCACATTGTAGACATTTTCTATTTTGTATCGTTCAAATCGTTGAAATTGCATCATTAAATCGTAAAAATAATATTCTAGCACCTAACCGAGTTGAGCTCGAAAGTGTCGAGTACCTTATCGAGCCAAGCTCGAGCTTGAAATTTTAAGCTCAATCGAGCTCGAGTAGTAGTGTCGAGTTCTAGCTCGAGCTTGGTGATACTCGGCTCGATTACACCCCTGACCAACAACCTCAACTTGTTTCGAATGGAATTCTCCCTAAAAATATGTGATAAGAAATTTTGTGTGTTATTTAGATAGATATGTCTTAGGCTGTGAGTAACGCTCGCGGGCTTGCCTTTAGGCTAGCGTGCAGGCTTATAGGGCTTGGGCGGGCTGGAGCACTCCCCCTAACAGGCTTCTAGCACAAGTTCATATGAGGACTTGCAAGCTTGATGTTACCCGATCGTTTCTCTTACTCTCCTTTTTCTCTCTCGAAAAGTTAAATTTATATACATATAATATAAATGTCTTTTGTTTCTTAAAAAAGAGAGTCTCATTCATAATTTGCTTTCCATTTTTTTTAATAATATTATATTAAACCGTAAGTAAAGTTGCTTTTGCAAGCCTCTCATGAGGCACAATTAAAAGTTAAATATTATAATTATAGTAAGTTATTGGTCAAACTGAAGCCCATTGAACGATATTTAAAGTGAAAAAGTTCTTTTTCTACTTCTGGCATGATGAATAAAAAGATTTTTTTTTTTTCTTTTTGAAACTTTCATTCCATAAATAAGGTCTACACTAGTTAAAAATTAGAAAAGGAGATGTTTGGTAGTTGCGGGATGGTTTGGTGCTAGATGAAAAAGAATGCTCTTATGATATGGTGCAAAATGAAATTTGCAGGTTTGGTAATTGTTGAGTATTAAATCAGGAATCTGAATGCTTAAGAGACATCCAGAATAATCAATCATTCAGAGGGTTTTGGAACTATTAAGAGGCATTCAATTTTTTTGCCAAACAGGATTTACCTCTTAACGATTCAGATGTTGCCTCTTAATGGAACCGTTAAGAGGTAAACAAACACCACCTAAGGAAGGTGGAACTTTTTGGGCAGCCTGCCCTCTACTAGAAAACATCCGATAAAATGAAAGAAAGTTGTTTCAAATAGAGAAAAACCAGATGAATCTCATGAATTGTAAAGTGTAAACTAGTGCAATACTTTTTTTTTTTTTTTTTTGTAAATCTTCATTATTTGAATATGGAACATCATAAGACCAAATAGGAATGAAACGGCATAGCTCCTATATAAACTACTAGGAAGATGATAGTGAATAAGTCGAGACCTAATAATTGATGTAACCCAAATCTATTAAGAAAGACTGGAATGGGAAACAAAAGGAGGCAGTTCTACTTGTAACATTTATTCACCTTTACTGTTCTCATTCTAAGGGGTTGTTTAGTTGGTGCTGACCGGGTCAACATTACTGACCATAGACACATGTAGTAAACACTCTTACCCAAACAACACTTACCCGAGACAACACTCTAACCCAGATCAACACTTACCCGGTAAAAGTTAATAAACACCTCTTACAGAGGTAAAGATGTTTTTTTGTTTCGACTAAAAAAGTCCCTTTACTTTCAGTTTAAAACTTTTGATGTTGGGTTTATAAGATTAAGAATACAATATGGTTTTTCCTTTTTAGTTTTAGATAACACGCCTAAAATGAAAATATTAACAGCACGCAAAGATTGCAACCAAGGCATAAAACAGAATATTAGTTTGTTCCTAATATCATTAAGAAAATAGCTTCTATCAAAACCTATTTATATAAATCAGAACCAGTTGTTAAATAATTTCTATTGATATATCATCACTCTGCCTTGTGCTTCAAAGACTTGGAGCTCGTTTTAGCCCCGTTTATCCACCGACCCACACACTTGAGGATTTCATCGATCAAGATCACTGGCAAAGCAACCGCCAAGACTAACAACCACTCGTTCAGGCTCAGAGGAACGATCCCGAATACTTGGGCAAGGAAAGGAACGTATAGAATCAAGAAGTGAAGCCCGAAGGAGATGGACATTGCAAGAAGCAACCACGGGTTGACCCATGGGGGCATGGTCAACAGGCTCTCGTCCTCCGAAAGGGCGTTTAGGGAATTGAACATCTCAATGGCCACCAACACGGAAAGGGAGAGGGTCATGGCTTTGACTTTTCCGGCACTGAAGTACTCGCAAGGGTCGGATGCAAAATCAAAGACTTGGTCTCCGGCTTTGAAAGAGGAGACGGTGAAATTCTGCCAAGATGAACACTGGTCCCAGTTTCGGAGCTGGGAGAAGGTAATAGGGCTGTGCCCGTCGCTGCTCAGGTCTATACCCAAGAATGAAGCGTGAGTGTACCAGATGACGAAAACGCCCACGGTAGCTATACCAACGTAGAGTCCAATCACCTGCAGACATGGTACATGCATCAGGGGAAGGTTCATTTAGGAACCGTAAATATTTTGTGATCAGATACTTTGTTCAAATAAAAGGGTTTGTATGTGATAGTTCCCTTTGCATTTTTGCAAAGAGGCCGTACCCAAAGGAAGGCATCTTTTAAAAGTTTTAAGAGAAAAACTTACGAGATATCGAAATAAAATCCAAGGACTAATCAAAGAATCATCGCTCCTGCGAGGGGCCTTTTTCATGATGTACTTGTCAGGTGGATTAAAACCCAAGGCTGTTGCAGGAGGTCCATCGGTAACGAGATTCACCCATAGAAGCTGAACTGGAATCAGACCTTCGGGAATCCCGATGGCAGCAGTTAAAAATATGCTAGCAACCTCACCAATATTTGAAGAAATCATATACCTGTGGAGAAACTGCAGTTAGTGCAGGCTACTTTCAAACTCTATTTGGTACTATGCATCAGTTTGGCAAACAGAATATTCTGCAAAATTTTAAAAGCAATAATAAACTAGAAAAGGAAGATAAACGAACCGGATAAAGGCCTTCATATTGTTGTAGATGGATCTGCCTTCTCCAACTGCGGCTACAATTGTGCTAAAATTATCATCTGCCAGAACCATGTCAGAAGCTTCCTTTGCAACCTGGACAAAAAGTTTCAGGAGATGACCAAATTGATGAAAGTTGGAATATGTTTTAAATTGATATCTCTAATCAGTAGATGGTGAGACTAAATAAACATCATATGTAGATATCTTTTCATTTGGCCTTTGGGACAAAAGGGAAGAATAGTGGTGTGAGATACATGCATAATCATAGAGACTACGATATGCTGCAATAAGACTATATATTTCGACAATCATATGCAAAATTTGCTAAGGCAACAATTTGTGGAACAGAAACAAAATTAAAAGGAAGATTGGCATATATCCAACAAAACAAAATAAGACTCCAACACAAATGCTAACCATTTGATATTGGTACACTATGTTCATTACTAAACAAGAAACTGAAAAGTTTGGAATATAACTTTTGTGCACAGATGGATGATATCCAACTTTTCTATTAAAACTACAAAGATCAAAATGCATGCAGATTCACAACTAAAGGCAATAAGGCATTTATGGAACAGAAACAAAATTAAAAGGAAGATTGGCATATATCCTTGCGGACATATAGATAATTAGCAATTAGCCAATTACAAACCTTAGTGTCATCAAAACGCATGCATTTGCACAAACAAATATATTTGAGGAGAAATACCTCAGTCCCAGCAATTCCCATTGCAATTCCTATGTCAGCCAACTTCAAAGCAGGTGCATCATTCACCCCATCCCCAGTCATCGCAACCACTTCACCAGCATCTTTGAGCAGCCTCACTATCTCTTGCTTGTGCCGTGGTTCAGCCCTAGAGAAAAGGAGTCCTCCTTTCTGGGCAAGATGACCTTTTTGATCAGGATGGTCCATAAATTGTCTTCCGGTTATGCTTTTCGAAGTGAGGTCCTCATCAGGTCCAAATACCCCTATCTCGCGGCATATTGCTTCGGCTGTATTCTTGTTATCTCCTGTTATAACCATTACTTGGATTCCAGCTGCTCTGCAGTCTTCAATTGCTTGGCGAACCTCTTTACGGGGAGGATCCTTGACAAATAATATTAACACAATAATTCAGTTGAAATCTTCTTTGACATTGATGAGCACATAAGAAACCAAAACAACACATATTAACTCCTCACCCGCAATCCCGCCAAGCCAGCAAAGGTCAGATTACTTTCGATTGAAGAATAAGTGGTTGGATTAAGTAAAAGGTTATGAGCAGGATGGTCTTCATCACCATTATATGTTGTAAATTCTGAAGGATCATCCTTGTATGCAAAACCCAAAACACGTAATGCACCCATCGACATTTCATTGAGGCTGTCTAAGATTGCATCTTTTGCCCTCTGGTCAAGTTCAACAACAGAACCATCTAGCAACTGGATGTAGGAGCTTCTTTCCAACAAGTTTTCAACGGCACCCTGTCAAAAATTGAGCACCTACCTAATTAATATTATTCATTGAGTAAGCAGTTTTAAGCATTTTAGCTGTGGTTAGCATCAAGGTAGACACTAACTGTAGGCTATTTAAATGTAGGTTACAGTGATAGATATACAAATTTTAGTTTCAAATAAAATCTTGCATTATTCTATATTCAACCATGTTTCAAACTAAACCTGTTCATTTTGCACCCTACTATACCATGAAGGTTCGTATCATATAATTTCAAAACTAAATCTCGAAAACGGATGTACTACCTTCACAAGTAGTGAATTTCTCCCAGAGTCCGAAGCCACAATAACCCCCATAGATTTCCTATCACGGTCAAACTCAAGAGTGGCAATCCTGCGTCCAGTTTTACTCCATGCCTGAGAACAACCTTTATTTCACAGGATTACAGGGGAACGATTAGCGCTTATACTTAACCAAGTAAAATTAACAGAGAAGAAAGCCATTGTGAACTTACCCATAAGGTCATTGTAACCAGTAGATGAACCAGAACTCAAACCAGAAGGAAGTCCCATTTTCTCAACAAGAACCTGAAAAATAGAAACAGCTAATTGAGCTTGTTGTTTGCCCTCAAGATATCATCATAGGTGAACCTTATGCTATAAGGGTAAGTGCCCAATTGCACTCAAGTGGCTAATGTGTACTAGTTAATAAAAACTAGTGTGGGTCTGATGCAAATAAATAACAGCGCATGTTAAAACTACTATTTACTGTACCTTCAGTGCTGCCTCGGTAGGCATTCCACTAGCAACATAGCCTTTGTCAGATTGCTCGATGCTAGCGTCATTAACCAAAGCTGCAATCTTTGCAATTGTCTGAAGGTTAGCATCCATTTGACCAGCTGGCCAGTCTTCTATTTTACCATCCACTGGATTATATGTCGTCCCTTCCACATTGAACAAACGGACAGCGTTTGCTCTATGACCCATAGCAACAAGCTTAGCCACAGCCATCTGGTTAGTGGTCAGAGTACCAGTTTTGTCGGAACAAATCACTGTTGTACACCCAAGTGTCTCAACGCTAGGTAATTTCCTAACAAGAGCATTCTTTTGGGCCATCTTACGAGTGCCAAGGGCCAGGCAAGTGGTAATCACAGCAGGCAAACCTTCTGGGATAGCAGCAACTGCCAATGCCACAGCAATTTCAAAGTAATAGGTACACTTCTCGAATGAAAATTTGAAATTCGCAGGCCAACCATTAACGTACTCCCAAGATAGGAAGTACTTTACGTTTATGAGCCAGACCAAAGCACAGATTAACCCAATTAGAATGGTCAATACTTCTCCAAACTCGTTCAATTTCTTCTTCAACGGTGTGTCTTCTTCATTCTGTGAGGCCTCTTGGATCTGGAAATGCACTTTCCCTAACTCCGTATTCATCCCTATATCTGTAACCAAACAAATACAATTCCCATTTACAACTGTTGTCCCAGCAAACACCATACATTTCTTCCCTTGGATATCAGACTCCTCGGGAACAGGTTTAGTGGTTTTACTAACGGCTTCACTTTCACCGGTCAAGGAACCCTGCTCAACCCTAAGTGTTGAACTAATTAGATTTAAGACCCTCATATCGGCAGGGATTTTGTCCCCAACCCGAAGCTCCACAATATCACCTGGAACAAGTTCTTTTGCGGGCAGGCCTGAAACTTTCCTGCCATTTCGTATGACAGTCGCTTGTTGTGATTGAATTTCTTTAAGAGCATCTAAAGCCTTTTCAGCATTACTCTCTTGCCAAACGCCAACAATCGCGTTGACAATCAGTATCAAAAAAATTACAAGAGGCTCTACAAACGCCGTGATCTCCATCTCTCCACCCTCTTCACCATCATACCAGGCCAGGACAAAAGAAATCACCGCAGCACCAAGCAAAATCCTAACTAGGGTATCATTAAACTGATCTAAAATTAGACGGAAAACAGATGGTCCTTCATGCTTCTCTAACTCATTCAACCCATGGATCTGCAACCGCTTCTTCACTTCATCATCCGACAGACCATAATCTCTCTTCACCTTGTAGTTTTCTTCACACTCAAGCACCTCTTTCGCCCAGGGAACATAACTATTTTGATCGGAAGATAAATCTTTCCCTGTACCGTCTTTCTTCCCATAGTTTTGGGCTCCTTTTCCCATCGATACTCACTGGAATAAAACAATATCAAACAAAATCACCAAATAATTCCAAAACCAAATCCTCTGTATATAAAGCAAGTTCACCAAATAATTCCAAAACCAAATCCTCTGCATATAAAGCAAATTCACCAAATAATTCCAAAACCAAATCCTCTGTATGTAAAGCAAATTCACCAATACAATATACCAAGCAACCAAAATAATTAAAGCTGCCTTTGAAGATATCTAAGCGTTTGCTCACGTGTGCATCAGATCGCTACACGTAAACACGATCGATTCAACTAATAAACAATAACAAACACTTTTAGTCCTTAAAAAATTCACACTAACTGAATCCTACTATTACGACCTAAAATAATCCAAAGATCTAGGGTTTATCTTACCAGATTATCAACAAAAACTTATCATCTATCTATCATATAACCTAAATGTACAAGTTCAAATTCAATAGTATTTCACATCACTAAAACTTTAAATCAAACAAACAACTCAACTACTTCAACTACTAATAGTGATCAAATTCCAAAACCCTAACTATCCAATTAAGAAATCAAAAGATCTAACAATATTCCGTTTTTCAACAATCAGTCAATCAGAAAGGATTGTAGTAGAAAGAATACACGCAGATGAATGATATCTAGTTTGAGAAAATGTTAATGGAATTTACCAGAAGATCGATCGATTGGGAGAGATGGGAGAGTGATGTGATGATGAGCTTTATGGTTATGGAGTTGGTGTTTCACTTTCACAGTTTCACTCCCCCCTTTGGAAAGAAAGCGTGTGCGTGAGGGAATATATATGATATTAGAGATAATAAGAGATCTTGCTTTTTTCTTTGCTTCCCGTGACGGCTTCGATTAAAATTCCATTATATCATATGCTATATTCCTTCCCTGAATGTTCGTTCCTTGATTTTTGTTTTAGGCTTTTTTTTGACTCGCTGCTAAAGTAGCTGGTAACTGATAAAGTAGCTGGTGAGTGGTGACTGATAAGCTCTAGCTGATGAATAAGTTGTGTTTGGCAAAAACTAGCCGATAAAGAAGGTTATGATTGTAAAATGACAAAAAAAAAAAAAAAAACATGTTTAAAAGTTAATAGTATAAAACTTAACAAGGGTATATTTGGAATAAAAAAATAAAAAATTGTTGATCCAGCTCTCCTACGACCTGATGAAATGATAATGATCATGTACTTTACTTAGTGAATAGGTTTTTACTTTTGTTACACCTTGAGGAATTATCACTGAGATTGCTCGGTGTTATTCCTTGTTGTTTGAGTTATAATTTGTAATTTAAAATCATCAGGATCAGGAGCAGGAGTTGAAAAAGTTTGTTCTGGAGACTACTGATCCTGACCATCGAATTGTAGACCTCCTGAAGACATTAAGATCATACTCAAAGAACCATCAACGACGTCGAAGAAATAGCTAATGACAGGAACAGCATGCTCGTGATCTGAAGACGGAAGTCAGTGATAGCAGGCTGCTCAAATTCGTATGACATCCTAGAGAACCATCAGGATACAGTGACCCCTGATCATCATCAATATCAGGGCCTTCCTCACTGATCAGTATCCTGATCCTGAAGGATTAGTATAATGTCTTAGTCTAATGCACACAAGGATTACACGCCTTTACTGACACAAAAATTACACAAGGACAGTCACTTTACTGTTCCCTCCGTACTTATCAGACCTCAAGGCAACTGTTTATAAAAGCACCATTTTGCACAACATGCAAAAGAGATTGTTTATAGTAAATAGTACAAAGGACCTCTAAAAGTGTGACACGTACACAACAGTAGGTCTACATGCATTTAATGCAATGGGTATAAATGGACGTGAAAAAAGATGTTCTCCATACCTCTTCTTCATCCATATTTCTACCCTAATCATTTCTTTCTTTATCCCCCACTTTCTTATCTTTTCTTAATATTCTCACTTAGTGCATAGTGAACGAAAACTTAGATTGCTTAGTTTAGACTTAGTCTTTTTTATTCCGCAACAATCTGTAAATTCGAAGTGTTAATAAACATAGAATTTAAAAGTGAAATTTGGTGTGATTATATTCAACCCCCCTATCTTTTATAATCTCATACACTAATCCTTACTTGAAGGTCACCCCTTAGGACCAACAAAAGTCTAATAAGTCACCAAAAGGTTAGTGAGAGTAGTTTTTCAAAAAAGTTAACTTATAAGCTAGCTTATGATCATCCAAACATATACCTGACTTATAAGATGAATTATAAGCTAACTTATAAATTAACTTATTTTTAACAAACAATGCCTTAATCCCTATTATTTATCATCATTACATAATTACTATTTTATTTTTATCAATAATTTTGTTTAAACGACAAATAATTCACGCACATATCCATCTACAAAGTTAACTCATACACGTAGTCAACTAATTCTTGATGATCATGGACCGATCTAAAAGTCAGTTTATAGTCGGGGTATTGCCATATACTCATTCCATAAATCGAATCTGAATATACAGTATCATCCATTGTCTCTTCCAAATATGTTACGTGACTACTAAACTACTAAATTTTGATTGTCTTTATCAATAATTATCTCATCAATAATATATAAATACAAAATAACAATCTCACGTTTTTGTTTTTTCTTTGATGTTCAAACAAAAGATGCATTAATATTAATTGTAGTATAAAGTTAAAAGAGGAGTTAATTTGGTTAAATCATATTTAAGTATGTCAACTGTTATTAATAGTTATCAAAATTATATATTAAAAAAATATGTGTTTCGATATCATGTTATAATTCAAAAAAGTATTTAATGATGTTATATTTATGTTACTTTAAAATTACTATACCGAAAAAAGCTATCATAAATACGTGTTTTGTAATGATGGAATTGCATACGCAACTATAAAAAGCAAATAACTTGTACCGACAGGATTTGCACCATCGATTAGACATTTAGTCTTGAGACACGTGATGAAGTGTTGGTTTTGGGGATAACGAAGTTTTAAATTTGGATAGGATTCGACTTAAGATGTACATCTCTTTTCTTCTAATTAATTATATGTGTCTTGTTTATTTATGTTTAATAATCAATTTTGAGCATAAAATTAGTAGTTCCTCAAAATGTTATGATTGGGAGTTAGGACATTGTTCATTGTTGTCATAAAAATGGCAAGTTTAACAAGTGTTCTTTTTCACTATTTTAGTTTAGATATTGTTTTTACATTTTGCACAATATGTATTTAAGAGCATTTAAGATAGGATTGTGTAAAAATTCAACCTATCTAATTAAAATTGATTGATCTAGAATGACAAATGATATATTGAATCGGTTTGCAATTTTCAACATTCTGTTTGAATTATTTGGTTGTTGGATAACAATCCAAAACCGACGGAACCGATCCGATTATCCATCCAATCATCATCCTCCCACTCGTCCACCATCCAATTATCATCCAACTATCCATTCAATTGTCATTCAATTACCCATCCTACTATCCATCAAATCATAATTAATTTAATATTATACATATAAGATATATATATATATACATAATAAAACAATTAATTATCCATTGAAAGTCGGATGAATTCAATCTTATCCAATTTGATTAATATTGGTTGGATCCAATCCGATCCAATCTATATTTATATCTATATATCTATATATATATTAAAAGAAGGTTTGTGCTGATGTCATCAAAATGAAATTGAGTGATATTATTGGCCAATTAAACAAAATTTATCAAATGATGATGTCATAATCTATTTCTATTAAAAGAAGGTTTGTGCTGATGTCATCAAAATGAAATTGAGTGATATTATTGGCCAATTAAACAAAATTTATCAAATGATGATGTCATAATTTATTTCTATTTTTTTTAATGCCGTATTAATACTTATAAATACATAACTAACAAATATGGATAAAATATTTTCCAAAATTCAACTAACTAAATTTACATTTTGTATTCTTAAAGTTATTTGATTAAATTACTTTTTATCCTTTAGTTTTTCATTTTTCATTTTACATTCTTATCATATTAACGTAAATAATATATATGAATTAAAAATTATTAAGTTTTTGGTTTTCTCTTGCTACAAATTACACCATTATAATCGTCTCGACGATACCTTCAAAATGAGCCTAATATTGAATAGTTTTTTAATTTATTTATAATGTTAAATATTAAAAATAGATATAAGTTAACGTGTTTACATTTTATTGCAGTTCTATTGTTGATATTATTGAAATTTAAAGATTCCATCTTTTTAATCTAATTATTTTTATACATTATTTATAAATAATGAAAATTAATTTTATTTAAAACCCTTCTGTTGATATTCTTTAATTTAAAGATTTCATGTTTATAATCTAACTATTTTTATATATTATTTATAAATAATGATTTTTTTTAAAACCCTCCAAATAAATCCATCAAAATGTATTTTATTTCTGAATCCCTCAAGTTTTAATGTCATTCAAGAAATCCGAATCTTTCGACAAAAGAATTATAAATTTTCAATTTCAAATATTTTAACAACTATTAGATGACTAAAATATTTAGCAATAAAGCAAGAGTAATTTCTTTTTTTTTTTTCATTTAAATCGTTGATTAATAAGAATTATTTTTACTAAATAATTATTCTCTACTTATTCAATTTCAAAGAAAGTTTTGAATAAAGGATTGGAACAAAAGTTTTCATAGATGGCTATGATTAAACTAAAACGTTAATGTTTTTTTTATTAACTAAGTCATATTTATATTGTTAATTGGAGGTGAAATATTTGTGAACTTTATAATGTAGATGCTTATTTTTATTAGAAATTAATGCAATATGTTATAAATTATCCGTGTATTACACGGGCCATTAACTAGTGAATACATAATAAGAACATCTCATGGATGGAACCGATCTAATCATCTACTGGATTGGAAAAATCCAACATCCGATTGATAATTATATCGGTTTGGTTCCTCTTACATCTATCAGATGTAAGCATATGAGTACCCCTATCTAAGAAGTTGTACATCATATAAAAACATGTAATCATGTTTTCTTACACGAAATATATCATTAACATCAATTTGAATAGAATAATAGAACGGAGCTTTTAATCATTATCTTAAAGTCAAAACATCCCGACTCCAAGTTTGTAGTCAAGTAAGACAAGAGAGAAGAAAATGACTTTTCAAGTATCCACTTGGAAAACGACATATTGTTTCTTATGATTTTTAAAGGGTTTAAAAATAAATCGTATAAATTAAAAGATGTCAAGTGGTATAGTTCTATATGCAATATTCTAAAAAAGAAAATACTAGTTAGATGGATAACTATATTTTTATGTTATTTGGATATAATTTCACTCCATAAAATTCATGATAAATATTGATTTAGTAAATGTACAATTTCCCTAAGTATTTTAATCATTTCTAACACGGGACAATTTTTGAGGTATTTGAGTTTCATTTATTAAAGTTTGGTTGGAACAATTGATTTGGACAAGTGTGACTCCACGTATTAAGACCAAGTGTTGTGTCCAGCATGAAGGGATTGGGAAGGGCTCGGGTTGCTAGGCTTAATTCGGGAACACCACAACACCCGATTTAGGTAGGTGGTGTTTGCGTTCTCCATCCCAATCGGCAACGCCACCACCCCACCCCACCACCTCCTTTCTCTCTCTCTTTTCTTTTTTTTTATTAATCTATATATAATAAAAGAGTAACTCATTGACACGTGTCGCGCTCTGAGTAACTCATTGACACGTGTCGCGCTCTGGTGAGCCATTGCCACATCATATGCATATGGACACATGACACTGATTCAAAATTTAAAATTATTAAAAATTAATCCAAAATTATCTATTAAATATAACAAACTTTATCTTTATCAATTGGTATGAAGTCATCTATATCTCTATCTCTCTCCCTAAACTGATATTTAAATACTAAGCATTAAATATAACAAACTTTATCTCTATCTATTGGTATGAAGTCATCTCTATCTCTATCTCTCTCCCTAAATTGATATTTAAATACTAAGCAGATTCAACAAAAACCGTATAAACCTTACCTTTTCCATTTTAATTTTTCAAGTTCCTCCATTACTCTTTTTGCAAACGTCTTAGGTAAGTTCGTCAACCATTTTTTCGAAGAACATTCATGCATAAAAAAAATTTATTATTTGTTTTTGCAATTATTTGAAGAATGGTAAGAAAATTTGTGTCATTGTTTTCTTATGATGAACTAAATCATATGGTTTGATTTTCTCCTGATTTACTTTTTTTAAGTTTTTTGATCTACATCAGTAGAAACATAACTAAGTTTTCTTCTCTACATTATATAATAATTTATATTTGTATTCATGTAACTAATTGATAAACGTCATCAAATAGAAAATAAATATTTCATTTTAAATATAACGAAGATAATCATTGAGTTTTAATATAATATTTAATTAATATTTTTATAACAAATTATTGTTAACCGTATCCATTATTATATTTCAATCCAAGTACACTTTTGTATGTATACATTTCTCTTTATATGTGAAAGTATATTAACGTCATTTTAAAGTCAAAGATAGTTTATAGTTTGATCTATAAAATGTCTTTGTTATATTTTCGTTGTTGATAATTTGATATCAAATGAATTAAATTAAAAATAAATAAAGTTTGTACTTTTTTTAATATAATTAATGTATTTGATATAAAATAATATTGATGTTAAAAGATCAATAGCACAACAATTCATATTTGTAATATAAGGTTTTTGGCATGACTTAATTTCTTGAAATTATCCCGTGTATTACACGGGATAATTTTTGTCAGAAAACTTATATTGTAAAATATAAATGATCAGCAAAAGCACGAACGCCACATTATTTTTATAATCCAACAATATAAACTCGAAATAACAAATCAAAGTTTTATTTTTAAATTATTTAAATAAAATAGGTTATTAAAGATAAAAATAGAGATATAGTTTAATTGTTTGTATTATCAATTAACTTGTATTTGGAGACATGTCAAGCAATTGTAGGATTTTTGATGAATATGGCAGCTCCTTCATGAAGTAACTTTTTAAACTTTGGAATCCATTTTTGTAAAACATTAGCATGGATTTTACTGCCCTAAAACATGAATATAGGAAAAATAAGAATTGTTAAAAAATAAGAAGATATGACAAATAACTATTTTATAAAAGTTTACTTCGAATAACTATATCAAAATCAGAAAGAAATACATTAAAAATTAATACGAAAATATTATGAATATGATGCTAAAGATTTTAAAACAAATAATTATTTACCTCTTCATCCATTAAAATCATCTCGATGGAATATAATTGCTCAGGATCTTTGAAAAGTGGTTGACTCCATAAACGAATGATTCTAACCTAGACAGTAAAATCATCTTTTTGTATATCAAGGTTGTCTATAAGAATGATATTCTTTTCATCCATTGTTCTGTAATATGATAAGAATTCAAAAGATTAAAAAAATAAAAAATTAGAACTATTTTTGTAACACAAAATAACACAAAAAGTGTAATCAATGAGCATAAATACAAAGTCACATACGAGAAATCAACAACTCCAAATTGGACTATAAACATGAATAAAATCATCAAAATCATATCATCATGTGTAGGAAAAAATAAAAATTGAAGAGCGTTTGTAATACAAAATAACACAAAAAGTGTAATCAATGACCATAAATAGAAAGTCACATACGAGAAATCAACAACTCCAACTTGGACTGTAAACATGAATAGAATGATCATAATCATATCATCATGTGTAGGAAAAAATAAAAGTTAAAGAGCGTTTGATTAATTACCTCTGTGTGTGTATGTGTAATTGGTAGTGGCTTAATTAAGAGAGTTGCAGCAATTGATTGAGATTAAGAGATTGAGAGATTGAAAGAGGTATTTATAGATTGAGATTGAGATTGAGGTGTGTATTTTTGGATTAAAACTGTTTGATTTAATTATGTAGACGATTTTTGAAAGTGGTATTTATCTTTTACATTATTTTATTTGTTGTTTTTATATTTATCTATAGTTTGGATTAAAAAATGAAAATTAAAGAGTTTGAGTATATTTTTTTGTTCCAATAACTTATCTGGAATTTTCTTAACAATTAAGAAAATAGGAAAAGTAAGATTTTTCAACTTTGGAAAACTCTTAGAAAATTGTACTTTGAAAATAGAGAGAATATTTTTAATTCTTTATATCACCAATGAAAAATAATAATACGTGTATTGATTATATTAAATATTACACAAATATATGTAGAGGATTTTTTAAACCGTTTCATTTAATTATGTATTTTTGAAAGTGGTATTTATCTTTTACATTATTTTATTTATTGATTTGATTTAATTATGTAGAGAATTTTTAAAACCGCTTGATTTAATTATGGAGAGAATTTTTGAAAGTGATATTTATCTTTTACATTATTTTATTTATTGGCTCACCAGAACGCGACACGTGGCAATTGGGCTTACCAGAGCACGACACGTGGCATATCAGTTACTCTTGTACTTTGAAAATAGAAAAAATATTTTTAATTCTTTATATCACCAATGAAAAATAATAATACGTGTATTGATTATATTAAATATTACACAAATATATGTAGAGGATTTTTTAAACCGTTTCATTTAATTATGTATTTTGAAAGTGATATTTATCTTTTACATTATTTTATTTATTATTTTCATATTTATCTATTGTTTGGATTAAAAGATTTGATTTAATTATGTAGAAGATTTTTTAAACCGTTTGATTTAATTATGGAGAGGATTTTTGAAATTGATATTTGTGGATAGAATTGTGTTGGGTATAACACACTAGATTGGTTGATACTTGATTTGTTATTTAACTATAAATGTTAATATATTTTTGGTTGATTTGTTCTTAATTATTAAATTATGAAAAGTCGGTTCCAACCGGGTTTTTCACCGAAAAACCGGGACAAGTATTACCTATATGGTCCGGTTTTTCGGTTTCAAGAATTGGCCATATCCGGTTCCGATTTCAAATCGGGTTCGGCCCTGTTTGGTCTAGTTCGAGTCTAAAGCTCACCCCTAGTGGATGGTGGTGGGTAAAATGGGTGGTGATGGTGGTGGTGGTGATGTTGGATAGATGATTAAGATGAATTTGTGGTGGTGGGTAAAATAGGTCAATATTAATATGTTTAATATTTATGGGTTGTCATACAATTTTTGTCCCCGTGGTTTAGAATAGGTAAAAAATAAAAAGTATAAGTTAAAAAGACTAAAATAATTATGGTTAGAGTTCTTTTTACGGACGTTAGAGGCAGGGACCAAATCCAGACGAATTTGCATACCATAGTGTTTGATTTTGTATTTTTTAAACTGTAGGCAGGGGCGGCCCTGGGGGTGTGCCGGTGGTGCCGCCGCACGGGGCCTCCGATCGAGGAGGGCCTCTAATTTTTATACACTGCATATATAGTATATATTATAATAGATAACTAAAATACAAGTTTGTTCTTAGCTCAGTTGGTAAGCGGCATGCAGTTATGCAAAGAAGACCCGTGTTCGATTCCTTTTGCTTGCATTTTTAATTTTTAGAATTAAAATTCTTGTATCACAAACCATAACTTAAATGCTCTAGTTTTCCAATTCTTTGCATTACCATTTAGATTTTCAGGTTTTAAAAAATTTCATTTGAATTATCATGTAGATCTTTTTAGGTTTTAAAAATTTTCATTCTAATAACTTTTTAATTATTTTAATTATCATTTAGATTTTAAGGTCTTAAAATTTGCATTCTATTTTCTCTTTTAAATTCCTCTTTGTCAATGATAGAAAACAATCCTCTTTAGATTGATCTTTCAATTTATTATTCTTTAATTCTTCTTACTGACTTCATTATGTGAATAATAATCCTTTTTAGATTCTTTATCCTTCGATTCATTATTCTCTAATTCTTCTTACTTGACTTCATTATGTGAATACGCATTTCAAAAGTAAAATTTTATAAAATATGTTCACGATCGACTATATTTCAAAAAATATTAAATGTTTTGGCTTTGATTTCAAGCAAATGAGTTTCTTACAAATCTTAATCATAAAAGTATCATAGATGATTTTGCTTCCAAATACGCTAGAAGATTCAAGCTCATAAAGTAGTAACATTAGGTGTCGTTTGTTTTTTAAGAGGCCTGAGCCATGATGTCTGATTTTACGTCTAAAAAAGAAGAGGTAGATGGTACACCTCTTAAAAGTTTAGAGGATTGTGAGAGGTTTTCAGATTTTTTTTTTCAAAAATAAAACAAACAGTCTTAAGCCTGTATACCTCTTAATTTCACACTCGAGAGGTTTTAAGAGGTGCTTAAAAAAAAAACCTTAGTTGTTTATGTACATTTGACAAATGTGTGTATTAGTACCAATTTGTTATTAAATGATGAATGACCATGTATATTACTTATATTTATTATGTTGTTAGATAATTTTTTTGATTCTTATCAACAAATTAACCATTAGAGATTCTTGAGCATTGATTTAATAATGTAAAGATCATTTTTATTTTATTTGAATCTTGTTATATTATACTTATATTTAGCAATAAAAATAATAATAAAGAATACAACTAAAAACATTAGGGCCACATTTTATATGCTTGCACAGGGCCTCTAAAATGTCAGGGCCGGCCCTGACTGTAGGGACCAAATGTGTTATTTTCGGTAAACCATATAGACCAAATTTGTAATTTACTCTAATTTTTTCATCAATTTTGTTATAAATTTTTTTTGTTTAAATACAGTTTTTTTTTGTTTTAATATTTTTTTAATATGTATTTGGGATTTGTTCGATATAGTTGGGTTTTATTCGACTAATTGGGCCATGATTAATCTTGTTGGGCTTTAATCGATCTAGTTGTGTTGTAAGCGTTCTAGTTGGGCTTTAATTAATATATTTGGGTTTGGCTCAATGTAGCCAGCCTTTTGTACAATCAGTAAACCACAAATGCAATTAAATCACAGTTTATATATTTATTTATTTTTTGCCTTTTCAAAGAAAGACACTTTTTACTCGAGCAAAGCTCAAAGACATGACTCATTTAGTATCAATTTTATCAACTATGGATATCGAGACTATCTTGTGCACAGCTCAACCCAGTGACCACAAATACATTTTTTCAAAAAAAATCCCAAAAGAGTTTTATTTTGTACTTGTTGCATATATGTTCGCTTAGACTTGGGTGAACGTTTAGAAGAAAGTAAGTTACATTATAGAAAAATAGAATTCTTATGTTTTTAGACTCACTTAGGGATCATAAATGGCTACAATTTTTTATTCATCAAATAGCATATAGCCATTACTACCAAGAATCTAGGTTTTCATATGAATAAAACCATCTTGTGTCCCATATCAGGTGCCTTTCACATATCAAACTATACATAAATATATTATTTTATTTAATATAAATTATTTAATTTCATCTTTTTATTCTATATAATTAGAGATTTATATCCTTTTCTATCAAGAAGTTTGTCATTTCAATTGCAAGTTATAGAAAGGTTTTCCAAAAGGTCATCTAGATTGATCAAGTTCGGTTTTCTAATAATAATATCGTAAAACTCTCCCCTTCTCAAGAATTAAAGAAAAAGACAAAAACCAACAGATAACACTGAAACATATCTTTTTTTTTTCCAAAATAAAGTTTAAATAAAAGTATGGTCTACGTAATCTCCTGTCACTACTTAGTATTGAAGTATAAATTTAATGCATGTTTTAGTTAAAAATTGGATGAGAGATGGATCATACTTTCAAAACATCAGATTCACACAACTTGCAAATGAGAGCTTGCTTCCTTGGACTTATGGCTATCACACAATCAATTGATACCTACAAAACCATTATCACATTAGTTGCTATTATCATATTTTGCATATATAAAACACATGATCAACAAAACCTATATATATGTCATGAAGCTTATATAACATACAAAAATTTATAAGATAGTCCAACATTCATAAAGCATTAAGTACAAACCACAATATATAAGGTAATGTTTGGTTTGCAAAATGTTTTTGGATAAAATGGAATCTGTCAAAGAAATTTGATTTTTAAGGAATTGGAACAAAATGTTGTTAGATTTAACCATATGTTTGATTGATAGAATTAAAATGGAATATGCTAGAAAAAATTGAATCTATCTATTTAATTCATAGAATATAACTTTTGAATTGAAATAAAATTTTAATAGATTGACACCGTGTTGTATGAACCCACCTCCATATATATATATATAGAGAGAGAGAGAAGAGAATCATTTGTAGGAAAAAATGAACTTATTTAAACCATATGTAATATGGTCCTATATATTAATAAATCATATTTTAATTTTCGAAATAAAAGAAAACGCAATGTGCTAACCGGTATAGTTGTAGTCGACATCCTCAACCCGGACACGGTCACTATGTACGCATTGGCATCGCCCATGACCCGTAACTCGACCCGATCGTTAAGCGAAGCATCTCTGACAAAATCAGCAGCGTCGTCCAGATTGACCCGATCCGCGGTCACGGTCGTCTGAACCCGTTTCACACCGTATAGGTAAAACCCGGGCAGGGTGGCCCGACCCAACGAAACCCCGCGGTACGTGATATTAAACGAGGACATTCCGTACTTGATTCTAAACTCGTTTTCGTTTTCGGCACCGAACACCATCCGTATGGCGAGTGCTATTGAGGCCGTGGTCGGACCGTTCACGGAGTAGTTAAGATGCTCAACACCGACTTGTTGCAGTTCGAACCGCGGTTTTATCGGCTTTGGGACGTGGGGGCGACCAAAGATGATGAGCACAACGAGTAGCGCAATGAAGATGATAACGAAGCAAGAGACGAAAACTATGGCACAACAGCGGTCGGCGGCTGCTGACCGTTGGTGGCTCGACGGTTGAGAGTGGTCGACGGCGGTCATAGCTTAATAATGTGAGGAAGGTTTGTAAATCTTCTAATGTATGTGTGAATTTATATATATGATGAACAAAGTTAACAAACTATTATATATCCGCTTATTATTGTATATTTTATTTTTATGGATTAGTATTTTATAAATCTATAATAATTTAATCTATATCAATTTATATAGAATAACTGAATACTTATCTAAATCTACATATTCTGATGGGTTCAAACGAAAATTTATGAGAAAGAAATATGTACTATCACATAATCTGTTGTTTAAAATAAATTTAAAGAAAAAAAAAGGTAATTATCACTTTCAGTTATCTTTAGATTTATTAATATATCAAATTTAATTATTTTATAATTTCTCATTCGAATTTCATATAGTTTTTTTTGCTTAAATACATTTTTAATAAAAAATCATTTTATCAAATATAAAATCATATGTAAGTAATTATAAATATTTATGTTTCTATTGATGTAGATCAAAAAACTTAAAAAAAATAATGATTTAGTTCATCATAAGAAAACAATGACACAAATTTTCTTACCATTCTTCAAATAATTGCAAAAACAAATAATAATTTTTTTTTTTATGCATGAATGTTCTTCGAAAAAATGGTTGACGAACTTACCTAAGACGTTTGCAAAAAGAGTAATGGAGGAACTTGAAAAATTAAAATGGAAAAGGTAAGGTTTATACGGTTTTTGTTGAATCTGCTTAGTATTTAAATATCAATTTAGGGAGAGAGATAGAGATAGAGATGACTTCATACCAATAGATAGAGATAAAGTTTGTTATATTTAATAGATAATTTTGGATTAATTTTTAATAATTTTAAATTTTGAATCAGTGTCATGTGTCAACATATGACACATGACACATATGCATATGATGTGGCAATGGCTCACCAGAGCGCGACACGTGTCAATGAGTTACTCAGAGCGTGACACGTGTCAATGAGTTACTCTTTTATTATATATAGATTTTGGGTAAGGAATGGAAATTTGATGTGGTATTAGATAGCTTTGGGTAATTTAGGGAGTATAACTCATGGTCTAACAAGTAGAGTTGAGGTACCTAATAATGTGATACTCAACTAGGAGGACTTGTAAGATATTCCATTACAATACACACACGCATAGAGAGAGAGAGAGAGAGAGAGAGAGAGAGAGAAGAGAGGAGAGAGAGAGAGAGAGAGAGAGAGAGAGAGAGAGAGAGAGAGAGAGAGAGAGAGAGAGAGAGAGAGAGAGAGGAGAGAGAGAGAGAGAAGAGAAGAGAGAGAGAGAAGAGAGAGAGAGATAAGAGAGAAAGACTTTAGTGGAACTCATTTTTCATTGCCAACATGGAGACAATCGAGAGCGCGTCACATGACATGTTAAGTCTGAATAATACAAGATTATTCAGCCTGGATATATGCATTATTCAAGGTGAATAATACAATATTCAGACCGAATAATATTGAATGTTGTATACTTTGTATTATTCACCCTGAATAATTATATATTATTGAAACTAAATATGAGTCGGATAGAACACTTGACGCGATCTTGGTTGTCGTCATGTTCACAATCAAATACAAACTTTACAATTGTTGTAAATCTTACAAATCAATCAATGGATATATTTAATGGAAGTGATTAAGATTCATTTATTATAATTTAATTATTTATAAAAAATTGTTAGAGTCATTAATTATAACCAACATAATAATGATATTGATATATGAATTGAGGTGGTAAAATCGACCAAACTCTATAAAATGTACTCAAACCTATTGGGCTTGTATAAACAACATATAGAAGTCCAAAAGGCCCTAAATAATAAAAAAATTGATCATACGGAGTTATGGGAATTGG
This sequence comes from Centaurea solstitialis, assembly GCA_030169165.1. NCBI lineage: Eukaryota > Viridiplantae > Streptophyta > Magnoliopsida > Asterales > Asteraceae > Centaurea > Centaurea solstitialis. The sequence continues at coordinate 49,461,662 of CM058044.1, forward strand.
GGACTATGGTTATATTACAATGTAAAATCCACATTTGTTGACAATTTAAGTTCAGGCCTTCAGGGGCGGCCCTGGGATGTGCAGGCGGTGCCGTCGCACGGGGCCTCCGGCTGTCGAGGGCCTCAAATTTTTTCACCCATTATATATAGTATATATAATTATAGAAGCATCAAAGTACATAAATTATTCATCTAGCCTAATGGTAGGCGTTTATAGTTTATATGTGAGAGGTCTGGTTTGACTCACGGAAGCAACATCGTAAGGTTCCTTTCATTCACGAGGGCAACATTTATTAATTTTTGTAATTAGACTAAATTTTGAATTTTATCTAATTTCTTTAATTAAAATAGTCATAAATCATAATAGGTTTTTAAATATTAACTTTATCTAAGTTTATTATCCGCAACATTTATTAGTTTTTGTAATTAAACTAGATTTTGAATTTTATTTAATTTCTTTAATTAAAATAGTCATAAATCATAATAGGTTTTAAATATTAACTTAATCTAAGTTTATTATCTTTATCATTTTTCTATCGTCGTCTCTACAATCTACAACAAGTTTTTCAATTATTTCATTGTCTTTAATTATTGGAACTATTACACAAACATTTACCGATTAAACACAATACAATTAGTGCACTACTAAATCTTTTAAAAAGGATAAACACGTTTTAATTTTTTTCATCAAATTTTCACTTATTTCATTGTCTTTAATTATTGGAACTATTACACAAACATTTACCAATTAAACACAATACAATTAGTGCACTACTAAATCTTTTAAAAAGGATAAACACGTATCAAGTTTCATGTTTTGCATATAGTTGCACCATCTGAAGAATGAGGGTCAATCAATTATATTCACTATCAAGGTATTAAACTATTTGTGTTAGTTATATATTATATTTGTTCTTATTATGTAATTATTTTTATTTTTGTTATTAATTAACTTTTGAGCGTTGATTTAATGATGTAAAGGTTAGTTTTGTTTTTGTTTTTTTTTTTTGGATTTTATTCATGAACGATTTATAATTCCACAATTTAAGGTTTTTGAATTTAGTATTAAAAAATATACAGCACAACACAACAAAATTTTTACAGGGCCACATTTATATCTTCGTACAGGGCCTCCAAAATGTCAGGACCGGCCCTGTTTAAGTTGCATGGTACGTTTCTTTTAAATAAAAATTTTGAAATAACAAATGATTAATTGAACTTTTACTAATTATGAATTAATTCTCAATTGAAAGAATAAAAAACGTAAATATATTAAAAAAATGTGTAAATATAGAATGAAATTTTATTTTAAAATTTTTGTTTTAAAGTGTTAAAACTTGTTTGTACAACAATGTAAAAAAAATGTGGCCACATCATACCACTCAACTACTTATAATATAACTTGGGCTTTAGATAGTCGGAACTTAATCACAAAGATTTCAATAATGTAGTTTAGATAAAGTATTATTGAACCTCTTTTTCAAAAAAAAAGTATGGTGAATTCTATTTGGACTCCCTTATAAGGGGATGAAAGTAGGTGATGTGAGTGCACAAGTGGGTCCCAGTAGTGAGATCTACTATATTTATATGAGTGAGGGGGGTCCAAATAGCAACCCCAAAAAGTATTTATAACGTAATTTAAGAAGGGAAAGAAAACACATGGATAAAATCAAGACAAGAGCCTCAAGCACCAAAGGGTGCATTAAATTAATAATTTTCTTCTTCATATTGTATTAATAATGTTCGGCCTTATTCAATATTTTTAACTTTATTAAATTAATAGTAGAACGATATATTTTACTTTTAATAATTCAGGCCCTACTCAATATCACAAAAAAATGGTCTCCACCTCCCCGTATCGTAGAAGCGATCAACCTTTCACATTACAAACACACACGACATATCTGCTAGAAGGAGTGCCACCCTTTCCCCTTTCCATTGGACATTGTAGTTTTGTGTATGCCAAACCATCGATAGCCAAGTGTTATCCTTTCCACTAATCGAACCATTGCTTATGCTGCTTTCACAGTTCACACCAGGTGTTGGAGATTAATCAAGCGATGATACTGCTTAACAGAACATTTTTACGTACATAAGTAGTGGTTCATCACCAACAATCACCGAAGTTGGTTGGAATTGTTAGTGGTAAACTCAAACCAGTGACAAATTATCCAAGGCTCTTACAGGTAACTTGTGGTGATTTGTGATTTATGAAAAAACACCAGATTCTACCAAAATCACTTGTGTTTTGTGGGCGATGCGTATGTAATCGACGACATAGTTTTCCTAAGTAATTTTTGCGATTAAAAGTCATTTGTTTGAAGAAACAAAAGTTCATGTGTCAAAATATTAACGTTTATTTTTATTCTTATTTTACACGGTGTTCCTCCTCCTACAAATTTCTAGCTTCCCACCTAGGTGAAAGAATAATTATCAATTTTACTTGGTGATTATTTGACTAAAATATAAATTGTAACTCAAAACTTTCAAAAAGAATAACTATAATTTTGAGACAATAAAAAAATATAACTTTTTTGAATGACCAAAATGATTATTATACATCTCTTTAGATATATTATACTATAATGTATCATCTTTATTTTATCTATCATAGATTAAAAATACTAGATCAAATAACAATATATTTTCATGTTCACATACATCTCATTTACTTATCACCATGGAATTTATTCTCTTTATCATATCTGCCATGAAGCTTTGGTTGACTTTTCATTGCAACCCGAATGTATAGAAGGCTAGTCAACATTTTCTTTCTCGTTTATTGAAATATTATTGGAAGAATGTCGATATATTTGTCAAAATAGAAGAAGACAAAGATGATAACGGGTAGATATATGAGTATATGACAATAATGAAAGTATACGTCTTTGACACAAACATGCCATCATTGTATAGTCGTAGGATCAAGTGTTACAAAAAGTAAGCACATATAAATCACGGCTATATTTTTTGCTTGATAAACCTGAATTTTGAAATTAAACCTAAATCGTTGAAATTAATATTCCAAGACAACAAAAAACCGATGGAAATTGCAATTTCTCGCAATTCACCTAACAACAAAATCAAAATGGCCAGAAACCTTCGAATTTATCGATGCTTAAAAGATAAGTGTTTATCGACAAGATATATTTTCATGACTTATTCTATCATATAGCATTCTCAGTCGTTAAAATAGATTGTTGATAAAGTCTTAAACCTGACAAATGCTTACCGAGGATTATAAAGAATAGATTGTTCTTTGTTTGTGGATAAATGTATTTTTTTCCACTTACTGGATAAGACTCTGGATCCTTACTGTGTTCTTTTATCAAATAAGATCTTCAGTTATTTACTTTCTTAAATCTTAATCTATAAGATAAATGGTATCAATAAACGTTTACCTGATAAGTATTTGGTAACCGGTAAATTGTGTGTCCGGACTCCGGAGCATGTCTTATGCATTGGATTGGAGAGCCGTAGCATATTTTGCGATGGTTGACTTGAAGAAGTCAAAGTAAACGTTAACTCAGCCACTAAAAGTAAACGGGAATATCACCTACACGATTATACTCTCCCCCAAATATAACCAATAATTCCATGACACGTGGCATGCCAAAAAGGATTATAATCCCACTTGTCATTTAACAGCGAATGCCAAATCACAATTATAGTCTGTATTTAAAATATAAAAATAAAACAAATTACATAAAAATGTTTTATTCCAGATTTCCCAAAATATCCTTTTAATTAGGGGTGTTAACGAGCCGAGCCGAGTCGAGTAGTAGGTTAATCGAGCCGAGCTTAAAAAATAATACTGGGCTCGAGCTCGACTCGAGCTCGATTAAATTTTTCAATGTAAGGCTCGAGCTCGAGCTCGAGCTCGAATATTTTTTGAGTTATCGAGCTTGAGCTCGAAGCTCGTTTATAGGTTCGAACTCGCGATCGATTAACTCGCTTATCAACTTGAGTTCGATAATTTTATATTTATATACTATCTATTAATAAATATATGAAAATGTTTAGCTCGAACAAAGGTATGCTCGAATGGCTCGGCTCGGCTGGACTTGACTCGAAAAAATTAATCGAGTTTTCGAACGAGTCGAGTCGAACACTGGTGTTATAAAGCTCGGCTCGTTAAGTTAAACGAGCTCGATTTTATGTTCGAGATCGGCTCGAGCTCGAGTATTATTAAGCTCGAGCTCGAGATAAACGAGCTCGAGCTCGAGTAGCTCGTTAAAAGCTCGACTCGCTAACACCCCTACTTTTAATACTCACATTTTTTTCCACCACAAAATGATCTTAAAAGAATTACAACTTATTTTTATGAATAATTTTGTTCTTTTATCAAAGAAGGCTAACCGGCTAACTCAGTTGGATAGATAATATTTTTGAGGGTGTGGGATGAAAACTACACTATCAGGTTTCGATTCACATGGACAACATTTTCCTGAGATATCCAGACTCTGGATCTGGTACTTTGGGGTTGGGTTCGGGACCGATTCGGGTTGGTCTATAGGGCCCGTAAAACCAGCCGGTCAGGTTCAGGCATAGGTCGGGTTGCAGGGAATTAGTGGGATTGCCTGTAAGGAGGACCGATATCGCTGGAAAGTGTGTGTGCGTTAACTAACCGTTAAAAAATGTTTTATTCTTATAAAGTATAACATCATGTTATTTAAATTATTTGAAATATACTGTACATTCCTTAAAATACGATTCTATAAGTAGGTTTTACAAAAAAAATAAAAAGAAAAATAAATACCATTTTTAAAAATATATTATTTTGGATATCACAATTATAACCCTCAAATGTCAAAAGTCTTCTAATTAAAAGTCAACAAAAAATGGGGTATATAAACATCACAAATCAATTAAGCTTCAAACATCCATCGCCATGGCCGAACATTTGAAGTTGGTGGCATTTCTTCTCTTGGCTTTGTTCACATTCTCGGTTTCCGGGGCCGACGGTAAGCTACCGTCGTTATAATCTTCATTACTTTCGTTAATAATGTTTAAGGTTTAATTTAATTATGGACGATATTTTTGTATTGTTACGTCTATTTGCTTTTCCGGGTGGCAAGTACAAAAAAGATACACATATGTACCGTGTTAGAAACGAGTATGGATTCATAACCGTTCATGCTAAACTTTAATCTTTAATTTTTGTTGACATAACAAGTTTTGTTATGCTTACAGTGTTTTGGAGTGTAAATTGTGGTGCAACTGATTTCTACACCGATGGAAACTTCATATCTTGGACCCCCGATGATTCTTTCGTTTCAAACGGGATTGCTCAAGTGGTTCAATCGAGCAACTCGATATCTCCTGTACTAGATTCCCTTCGCGTTTTCACTAGTCGTAATAAGAATTGCTATTCGACCCCGGTTACAAAGGGCGAAAAATTGCTAGTTAGGGTTAGTTTCAACTACGGAAACTACGACCGATTGTCGAGTCCTCCAACGTTCGATTTGCATTTTGACGGAAACTTTTGGGCGACGGTTGAGACCACACTTAGCGGGTCACAAGTGTATGAAGCCACTTATGTTACAAAAGGAGACTCGGCTAGCGTGTGTGTGGCTCAAACAAAGCCTGGCCAGTTTCCGTTTATCTCGGCTCTTGAATTCCGTAGCGTTGACTTGCAAGTTTATAATCGAGCTGATGATAATCGGCCTCTGTTCTTGATCCAGAGGTTATCTTTTGGCGCGAGTGATACGTTAAGGTATCATATTAAAATTAGTTCTTATGCCATTGTTTTGAGTGATGCTCCAAAATATAAGAAAAAATGAAGATTTTAAAAAAGTTTAATCTATTTTTAGTTTTTTACCAACAACTTATTCAAATCATTCTCTAAAATAGAGAAAGTACATTAAATGTAGAAATATGTTTTTCAAATGTTTTCAATAACAGAGTTGAACGTATTATTATTTTTATATAAAAATTAATTTGAAAATTTGCTGAAATGTTAAATTTATTAGAATTTAAATAGTCTAGTTACTAGAGAAATCTTTAAAATAATTTTTTTCGAAGTTAGAGTATAAACTTTTTCCTTCTTCAAATGTTAACTTGTTTATGTTGAAGATACAATGACGATGTTAATATTTCAGATTCCCGAGTGATCCTTATGACCGAATATGGGAACCCCTTAGTGGATCCGGGGCGGTCGCAAGCGAGGCGATTTTGTTCAACACCTCAATAAGAGATAATCCTCCATCGGGAATTCTAGCAAACGCGATCGTTGGTGCTAGCACGACTACAAATTTGATTTTTGCCACAGTTCAACCAACGAATAATCTCCTCTACATAAATATGTACTTCTCAGAAGTCCTCGATACTACTGAAACGAGATTATTTAGGGTTTACGAGTCATCCGCGTCGGGAAGTACTCCTTTGACAACAACAATTTCACCGGTTTTCACGGGCGTGGAAGAACGTTTCCTTACAAATTACACCACTAATTCCGCTACAAACCTTTCTTTAATGGCTACAGCCGAGTCGGATCTCCCCCCTCTCATAAACGCCCTCGAGGCATTTAACATTGGTGATGTTCTAACAGATGGTACCGATAGCAATGATGGTATGCAATAACTTTTTGAACATTTGTCTTCTTTTTTTCGATTTACTAAAATCGCGTTATTACAATGTTTAATTTGACTTATTTTAAAATGATCATGAAACAGTTGCAGCTTTAACGTTGTTACAAACCACATTTGACGTGCTAGCACAATGGAGCGGAGATCCGTGCCTTCCAGCACCATACTCGTGGGACTGGCTCAATTGCAGCGACGATGCCTCGCCTCGTGTAACCTCATTGTAAATGATCTCAACTTTTCATGGCTTCACTTACAAAAAAAAAGGAGAAAAAAATACGTTTGCAAGTATACGCATTATCTTTTCATCACAAAAGGAATATTGATTAAATTTGATCCGAATTCAAAATTTGCAGGCATCTTGATAGCTTCGAGCTTTCGGGTTCACTTCCAGATATTAGCTCCATGGATGCTCTTGAGACAATGTGAGCTTTAACAATTGAATTTTGCAAGTTTTGACATGTGTTTAATAATCTGGCTCGACCTAATCTAATCTTTTTGGCTCAATAGATGATTTTTCATCTAGGTACAAATTAGTTCGAATCAATTTGAAAACCTAAAATTTACAAAAAAAAGTTATTTAAACCCGATAACCCGTCAATACCAATGTTCTCTCTTATGTTGAAACTTGTTAATCTTTTATACGATAACCCTAAAAATGTTTAGATATATGATTTTTTTGCAATTATATTTATAAATAAGAGTGATTCTAACCGAACTCCTTCTTTCACAACCATCAACATTAGTTTCATATTTTTATATTTTCAATACTATGAACTAATATAAATAACACCTTATAAATAATTCTATGATTTATTTTGATCGCAGTGATTTGCACAATAATAGCTTGATTGGAACTATTCCAACTTACCTTGGCACGATGACGAAGCTGAAAGAATTGTAAGTGTATTGTATTGCTTACTATTAAAAAATTAGTTACAAATAACGTTTCAGATATATTTAAAATATACTGTTTTCTTTTACTGTTATAATATTTATTTTTTATTCGATGAATTACAAAACATATCAAGAAATATAAGATACAAATTTATATCAATAAATATAAGATACAAATTTATCTCTTTAGATGGTTTTTTGTCTTTTACTAAATTGGTTTCATTAGTTAATTTATACATACTTGCATGTTTTGCTTTATACAAAAGAAATGGGACAGGGGGTTGGAGTCTAATGTAAATTATACCCATCCAAATTAAGTTGAACATGTTATATTTTAATAAATATATCTGATGATGATTATGATCTTTCATTTTAATTTTTGTAGGAATTTGGCAAGCAACAAGTTTAGTGGACCCATACCCACTTCATTGACAAAGAACGATAAATTGAAATTAACGTAAGTTAGAATATTACATATGCTTTGGCTAATTCTAAGTTGGTCTATTTTAATTTCAAATGTTCAAAATATTTACAAGATATTCTAAAAGAAGTGCATTTTTCGACACAAAATTTGAATTGTTTTTATTGTGGATAGTGTTACCGGAAATCCTTCCTTATGTACATCCGGTAAATCATGCTCGACTTCTCCGGGGACTACTGGGTCTTCTTCAGGGGGGACTACTGGGTCTTCTTCAGGGGGAACCATTAGCAAAAAGAAAAGCAGCAAGATGCCAATAGTACTTGGCACAACGATCCCGACGTTCTTTCTTGTTTGGATTATTGTTGGTATTTTTGTCATTCTTCGTAGAAAAAGAACAAATGTCACTGTGCCAGCCAATGTAGGGGGCGGAGCAAATGGAAAGCCCAACGGGTTACATGTAGTCAGTGAAGAAATGATGAATGGGATTGGGGGAAATGCAACACAACAAACTTTCGGATCACCTTCACCATTACTCGACACTTCTGGTCAAACTAGTGATTTGCACGACCAAACAACTCCACATTAATATTTGTTGTAGAACTCAATGTATTTTTTATTTTTAAACCACAATCAAATCTTTATTCTGTTTGTATCAAAGGAGATATGAGGGAAATACATGTTGGACAATAAAGTTGTTTATGTCTAAGCAATTGTTTCAATGGTTATATAAGAAAGTGAAAGCATCAATTCTTTTAATGTTTAGTAAATGTCTTCTAATAGTAATTTTGTTACACCTTTTCTTTAACAAGTTGTATTAACTTTAATGCTATATGTAAAAAGTGATAAGAGCTACAATTTTTCATGTTGTCACAATAATGTGTAATACCTATGGAAATTGTGTATGATAAAGGTTAGAATCTTACGTTTTTTACCAAAAAAAAAAATTGAACCAACATCGGCTTATGTAAACATTACATCAAGCAAAACATTATAAAATAAATATTATCCCCTTGTGTACTCTTGTTTTGGTTAATGGTATATCTCTGCCTTTAAAAAAAAAAAAAAAATACATGTTTTACTATTGACCGGCTAAATCAATAATTGCTAGTAATATATTTTTGAAAGGTTGACTCTCACCATTTTACCAATTAAAACAACATAACATGTAAATAGCATAAAAACAAAACAAAGATCTCTTAAAAGTTAAAAGTCTCCATTATTCATTTATTAGTGATATATTCATCTGTAAACTGGGAAAACCTAGTTTTTGTACTAAACTAGTTATTAAGAGCCCGACTTCACGTCGGGTTATAAACTGTGATAGATTTGATCATATGTAGTAACATGGATTTGTGTGCATAAAGTTTGTACATATCTATACTTCTATACTATATATAAAAGAGAATAACTCAATCTGACGGTTATTTTGTTCAACACTTCATTTTACACATTTACACTTTGTACCCTCATAGTTTGTTATTATATCTTATTTTAGTCCTTTACTTTTTCATATTCTATTTTAAACCCTTATCATATAATCTAAATAATCATATATTATGAACTAAAATATATTAAAATTACGTTTCTATTTTTTACAAATCATATCATCATCATCGTCTCGTCAATACCTTCGAAATGAGCCCAATATTGAATATTTTTTATGCAATTATATTATATATTCTATTATATAAAGATAATAATTTTATTTCAATTTTCGAGATTGACTATTCAATAAACATTAGGAGGTTAACTGATTGAACACATGTGATTAAATTGATGTTTACAATGATGTATATAAAAATCGCGTAATTGATAGATACTTCGCGCTGCAATGCGCGCGGGTACGTTTCTAGTGTTGTTATACAAAAGGTTTAATAACATATATAAAAATCATATATAGTAACATGGACTTGTATGAAACATAAAGTTTGTACATATGTTGTTATACAAAAGGTTTAATAAAATATATAAAAAATTTAATTTTAAGAGATTTTAATAATACTAACAATTACCAGGAAGCCAAAACACTGTTCATTAACAGTAGCTACCGACACTTTAACATATTTTAGTCAATATACGATATATGACTAAAACGTAAATTGAAATATAGAAAACTAAAAGGTATAATTAGAATAAATATTACAAGTTTAGGGGGAGTAACTGTAATTTCTGCAAATGTTGGTATCTATTGTTCATGAAGAGTGTTTTGGCTTCATATAATCGTACTATATACTATATAATGGCGTAATTTGTTAAAATTAGAACGTTTTTTCTTAACATATTTCAGCCAATATACGATATATGACTGAAACGTGAAATAAAATATAGAAATCTAAAAAGTATAAAAAGAACAAATATTATAAGTTTAGGGGCTAAAATGCAATTTCTGCAAAAAAAATATTCAATATTAGGTTCATTTGGATCGTATCGATGATACGATTATAATGACGTTATTTGTTAAAATTAAAACGTATTTTTTAACATATTTCAGTCAATATACAATGTATGACTAAAACGTAAAATGAAATATTAAAAATTAAAAGGTATAAATTGAATAAACATAATAAATTTAGGGGCTAAAATATAAATTTTGAAAATATCTAGAGCACTGTTAATAGTTCCTATATATATATAATATATAATTAAGATTTAAAACTAATATAATTTTTTATTAAAGAAAATTAAAATTTGTCTTAGAAAATAAATGGTTGAATATTTGACTTTATTATAATCATACAAACTAATATCTCAAATTATTTTTAATTACATTCATATTTTTATAACAAATAACTAGAACAATTAGATATATAAAATACATTCCATTAAGACATTGAAACAAAGAAAAAAAACAAGAATTTCTTATAGGCACTCAATCCACATATATATGGGATATGTTCACAATAAAAGTTTCTCAACAAATCAACATTCTAATTGAATTAATGTTTTCCCCCTAATGATTTAACTTAAATAGGGGTAGGATTAAAAATCAAAGCCTAATAGTATTTATGTAGGTTAACTTATTTGATTCTTAAACAAATTACTTTGAACTTTTGAATTTTATTATGGTAAACTATTCACTTATTTATTGTAACCAACGTCTGATCAAATGGACATTGATATATGAATTACTATGTTTTTTATGCACTTATGAAAGATGAATTGCCTTTATATGATATATATATATATATATATATATATATATACACATGTATGTAGTTATGAAGTTGTTTATGTTTAATCGATGGTTTTAATGGTCATATAAGAAAGTGAAAGATCCAAAAAAAATTTAACGTTTAGTAACATCTTATAATAGTAATTTTGTTACGTTTTTTATTCAACTAGTGGTATTAACCATAACACTATAATGAGTAAAAAGGCAATAAAAATTACAATTTTATGTTTTGTCACACTAGTGTGTGATGTGTGTGGAAGTTGCTAATGGTAAAAATCATAATCCTGCTCTTTTTATTAAACAAACCAAGATAAAAACAACATCGTCTTATATAAAATATTTTGTTAGTGCAAAATATTACAAAATATAAATATTTATAATTCTAACATGTTTCTATTGTTGACTAAATCAACCATTAACCATAACATATAAATTGCATAAAAAATGGGATGAAGATTTCTTAAAAGTCTCCTTTAATTATTTATTAGTAGTTGTGTATTTGTAGAACGGGAAAAACCTAAACTTTTATTGTAAATTAAGATTTAAAGCCATTGTACTTTTTTATTAGAGAAAGTTAAAACTTGTGTTAGGAAATATATGGTTGAATGTTTGATTTGTTACAATCACCACGAACTAATATCTCAAATTACCTTTTATTATATCCATGAATTTCAAATATTTAACTTACATTTTTAGAAAAGGGCTTGGACAATGAGATACTTAAAATACAATTCATTGAGACACCCAAAAAAAATAGACTTCTTTATAAGCATGAAGCTCCAATCATATATGAGATATGTTTTCAACCAAATGATGGCCAGCTCAGTTGGTTTGATGCATGGGTTATAGTTCTCATATGGTGAAGGTCAAGAGTTCAACTTCTGCTGGAGACTGGAGTCCGTTGTGGGGGATTTTCCTTGAACGAGTGTCAGGTTCGAATTCCAGCTGATGCCTTGAAGCCCTTTAAATGAAAATTGGATAGCTAGGCTGGAGGTGGTTATTCTTCTTAGAGAGGTTTCGAACTCGGATTATCGTATCTTGGTGCCATAGTGACACGATGATACTTTGTTGCGCTAACATGTTGTTCATTTTTCCCCCAAATATTCTACTTAGAAAGGGGTAGGATAGAAATCAAAGCTGAAAGGTATTTATGCAGGTTAATTGATCGAATTTTCAAAGAAATTATTTTGAACGTCTAAATTTCATTACAGTAAACCATCCCTTTATTTACTATGTGTTTGGATGAAAATAGGCACCAAACATTGGTTACAATTAATAAAGGGATAGTTTATCATAATGAAATATTAGTCACCTTCATAGAAAATCTATATATATGTATATATAGGCTATATGAGGAAACTTCAAATGTGAACCACTTTTTGGTTGTAAACGTAAGAATAGTCGAGAGCGCAACACGTGGCGAAGACTAGTCAATAAAGACGACTTTAAGTGTGGTCCCCCCTTTAATTCAATGCCGTCCCATAGGGTATATAACCACATAATTCAATGCCCTCCTAGTCATCCGTCGTGGACCAGACGTGGCGCCTAGTCATCCGCCACGTGTCGCACTCTCCGCTGTCCTCACGTTCACAACCAAAAAGTGGTTTGTTAGGAAATAATCTGTTGCATTACCACTGCTAAAGATTAACATTGCTGGTTTTGGTGTGATTACCACTGCTAGTTCTTTGACGGTTACCACTGCCAGTATGTGAGTCAACACTGAAGATCAACTTACCACTGCCTTTGAAGATTACCACTGCTTGAAGAGAGTTACCATTGCTGTTTAGATAAAGATAAGGAAATGATTGCGATTGAAGATATAGACAAGATACGATCTGCTTGGAGATATTTTAGAGATTATCTTGTGAATCTAGTTTCCTTATTGTTATCTTGTAATTTGTATATATAGCTGATAGGTTTATCATTGTTAGATACGAGTTTTCATAGCTTTTGTTTTAGAATTAAGAGCCTCAAGATTGTTCGTGTAATTCCTGCAATAGAGAAGTATTGCACGTCTGTTTGAGCCTGTTCAAACAGATTGGGGCTTGAGTTTGTAATCATTAAGCTATTGAATTCAATACACATACAGTTTGTTTAAATCCATTGTTCTATTCATATAATCAAAGTGTTATTCCGCAAACTTCTTTGATTAAGTTTTCTGTTCTTGATATATTGATCCTGTCAAGTGGTATCAGAGCTAAGTTAATCCAGAAAACTTGTTTACAATGGATGCTCAAGATACTGTCCTGGTCTCAAAAGTTCCCATGTTGAAACCCAATGAATTTGACATGTGGAAAATCAGGATCCGTCAATACATGCTCCTCACAGACTATGGTATGTGGGAAGTTGTTGAAAACGGACCTGGTGTTGATGAAGCTGTTGCTGAAGGAGGTGCAAGGCCCCCACCCAGATCTGATGCTGACAGAAAGAGAAGGCAGACTGAGATGAAAGCCTTGAGTACTTTGTTGTTGGCCATTCCCAATGAATACCAACATCAATTCAGTACCTATACAGATGCAAAGTCTCTCTGGACTGCTCTAGAAAAGAGGTTCTCTGGAACCAAGAGCACAAAGAGGAATCAAAAGGCTATTCTGAAGCAGCAGTATGAGAATTTCACATCCCTAAAGAATGAATCTATGACTCAGACTTTTGATAGATTCAATAAGCTGATTGGAGAGCTGGCAACTGTAGATGTGAAGATGGATAAAGATGATGTGAATAGAAAATTCCTCAGATCTCTTGGAGAGGAATGGACTATTTACACTGTCACATTCAGGCAGGGTAATGATTTGGAGGACAAGGAACTTGAAGATCTTTACAATGATCTAAGGATCTTTGAAGCAGAAGTGGAAAAGAAGAAGAGACCTATTGGATATACTCATAATACTGCTCTTCTTTCTGAAAACCCTAATTCTTTCAATACCACTGCTTTTAATAATACCACTGCTGCTTATAATGCCACTGCTAATGAAACTGTCTCTAATGTAAATTCTTGTACATCTCAGGAAACCAATGAGGATATAGTTCTGGAAGCTTTCTTGGCAAGTCATGTCAAGTCATCACTGATCAATGATGATCTGGATCAAATCAATGCAGATGATCTTGAGGAGATGGATATCAAGTGGCAGATGGCCATGCTCACTCTGCGGATGAAGAGGTTCATTAGAAGAACTGGAAGGAACAATTTTGATCTAAAGAGAGGAGATAAAGCTGGTTTTGACAAATCCAAGGTGAGATGCTACAAGTGCAATGAACCAGGGCACTTTGCCAGAGAATGCAAAGGAGTAGCCACCAACAACCAGACTAATGGAGGTGGATCTGCACAAGATCCTAGATTCAACAACAGGGGAAACAATTCAAATCCTAGTTCTTCTCAAGCTTTGGCATCTCAAGAGGGACAAGGATTTGATTGGAGTGATCATGCTGAAGAAGTAGTTCAGAATCAAGCTCTAATGGCTGAAATCAAAGAGACTGATGTTCCCACTGAGGTATCTTCTAAACTCTGTTCTGATTCATGTTTAGAAACTGTGAAAAAGTATAGGGATCACAATCAGACCATGAGTGATAGTATTAAGAAGATGGAAAGAGAAAGGAGAGAGTATGTTAAGATCATAGACAACCTGGAGGATCAAATAAAGACCTATAAAGCTAATGAACTTCAGTTTGAATATGATCATAACTACTGGAAGTGGGAAAAGAAAGAGCTTGAGAGAAAACTAACTAAAGAAAAGGAGGAAGTAGAGAGTGCTAGGAAGGAATTGACCAAAGCCAAGGAAGACCTAGATAAATTTTCTAAGTCATCTAAGGCTTTAGAAGCAATTATAAGAGCACAAGTGACTGATGACCTGAAGAGAGGAATATGTTACAATAGTACCCCTCCTCCTTACAACCAGATTTATATTCCTCCCACAACTGACCTTCTTGATAGAATGGACAGAAGAGAGATGAAAGAGGGACTAGATAGTGTAGATCCAGTTGACTCAGAGGAGGAAACAGATAGGAAAAGCACTGCTGAGACCATTCCTGATGACAAACATCTTCTCACCAATGAGAAGGGTGGTATGCCATTCACCCCTAGCAAAAAGGTAGAGACCACAAAGAAAGATAAAGGGAAATCTGTCATGACATCAGAGAAGAAAGAGAAAAAGACTGAGACAGCTAGGAAAGAGAATAAGAAGGACCACTACACTCAGAGGACTGTAGTTGAACCTGGTACTTCTTCACAGTCTCAAAACAAGAATCATCCTAGAGAAAATAAAAGGAACTGGAACAACCAATGGGCTCAATGTCATGGTATTGATCTGAACAAGATAAACAGACCTAAACCATGCTTTATCTGTTGTAAGACAAATCATCTAGCTAGAGACTGTTATTTCAATCCTTTCAATCAAAGAAACAGATATCAAGCTAGAAGATTTGTTCCTACAAACAAAAGGGTTGTTCCTAAACAAAACAGATCTAGTCAACCTAAAAGAAAAGTTCAAAAGAAACAGGTTGAAAAGAAGTCTGTTAAGCTGGTTACAAAATGGGTACCAAAAGCTTCACTTGATACTACTGCTTCTACAAGCAGTGGTAACAACACTGTTGCTTCTGAAAACAGTGGTAACAGCATTAAAATAAACAGTGTGAAGGTTAACACTGTTGTTAGCAATATCAGCAGTGATAACTCAAATACTGACACATCACAAGTTAACACTGTTGTTAGCAATAACAGCAGTGGAAACTCAAATAATGTTACCACTGCCAAGCCTCAATTGAGAAAACCCATTGTGACCAAATATTCCAGTCATCAGATCCCCAGCAAAGATTATCTTTTGAAGCTTAACAGATTGACAGAGGTCAATTATGTTAATGAAAAGGGAGAACCCAATACCATATTGGCTTGGGTTCCCTCAAGACACTAACTGTTTTATTTTATGTGCAGAGCAACCAAGGAAGAAGGAGCAGTCTTTGGCATGTGGATAGTGGTTGCTCTAGGCACATGACAGGTATCATGTCTCTACTTGAAGACTTCAAAAAGTTTGAAGGTGGACATGTTGCCTTTGGGGATAATCCACATGGAGGTAAGATCAGTGGCAAAGGTAAGGTATCAAAAGGTAAGATGACCTTTGATGATGTCTATTTTGTAGAGCAATTAAGGTATAATTTACTCAGTGTTTCTCAAGTTTGTGACAAGAAGTTTGGTGTATTTTTCACTGATACTGAATGTCTCATTCTTGCTCCTGGCTACAAAATAGATGAGAGTAAAGTGATGTTAAGAACACCTAGGAAAGATAATGTTTACTGTTTGGACATTGAAGATGCTTCTTCCTCATCCTTAAACTGTTTATTCTCAAAAGCATCTGTGAGTGAATCATCACTGTGGCATAGGAGGATGTGCCACATGAATTTCAAAAACATGAACTTACTTGTCAAAAATAACCTTGTAAGAGGTTTGCCTGCCAAGGAATTTTCAAGTGATGATCACTGTGTAGCATGTCTCAAAGGCAAGCAACACAAAAACTCACACAAGTCCAAAGAAGTAAACACTATCTCATCACCTTTACAGTTATTGCATATGGATCTTTTTGGTCCTACCAATGTGATGAGTATAGGCAAGAAATCCTACTGTCTGGTAATAGTTGATGATTACTCTAGGTTTACTTGGGTTTACTTTCTGAGAACAAAGGATGAGACAAGTGGACTGATCAAACCCTTTGTAACCAGAGTGGAAAACAAGACAAACCTAAGGGTGAAAGTCATTAGATCAGACAATGGCACTGAATTCAAGAATGCTGACTTGAATAGTTTTTGTGAGGAAAAAGGTATTGAGAGACAATACAGTGCTCCTAGAACTCCTCAACAGAATGGTGTTGCTGAGAGGAGAAATAGGACACTAATTGAGGCTGCAAGAACCATGTTGGCTGAGTCTAAACTTCCAATCACTTTCTGGGCAGAAGCAGTTAACACTGCTTGTTATGTCCAAAACAGAGTTCTTATAGTCAAATCTAAAGGCAAGACACCCTATGAACTTTTTGAGAAAAGAAAACCCTACATAGGATTTTTACAACCATTTGGATGTCCTTGCACAATTCTTGATACCAAAACTCACTTAGGCAAGTTTGAGAGTGTTAGTGTTAGATTTATAATAGAAGTTGAGGGACCATTTGTGAACATTTTGTATTTTCTAGGAATGAGGTATAAATACCTCATTGCCTTTGTTTTGTAACTAAGCCTTTTCAAGATTAATGACATATGAGTTCCACATTTTCTCTCTCTACTTTCTCTCTCTACTAGATTGTACATCTTTCATGTTAGATTGATTCATCATGCACTTACAAGTGGTATCAGAGCTGGATTTGCTGATTGTATGAAGATTTATCATGAAGATTGATTGAAGATTTGAAGAAAAATGAAGAAAACTTGAAGAACTCCATTTTTGGTGCAAATTTGAAGATATTTGAAGATATATTGCTTGATTGATCATGAAATTGTGTGTAATTTCATGATTATATCAAGTTTTATGCATTAGGAGTGATTTAGAATCATTTAGTAGCATTCAGATTTGAATTTTTAGTTGAAAAAAAGCTGAAAATCGAGTTTTGTTCGTAAATCTTCATATGTCTCGAGTCAATCTTCATATGTCTCGAGTGGTAGTTAGGTGGTAGTTAGAATTCGAGCAAGATTAAAGTTGGCTCGAGTTGAGTATCTCGAGTCAAAGGAAGTTAAGGCTCGAGTTAGGTAATTCGAGTAGTGTTAATTGTAACTCGAGCAGAAAGAAGGTCTTGGCTCGAGTTGTGTAACTCGAGTCAAAGTTGAAGGGTAATTCGAGCACTGTATTGGTGTAACTCGAGCTGTATTTTGGTGTAACTCGAGTCGTATCTCGAGTCTGTATCTCGAGTCGTATCTCGAGTCGTATCTCAAGTTGTATCAAGCCGTATCTCGAGCCGTATCTCGAGCAGAAGGTTGTCTGTGACTCGAGCCATATTTTAAGTGACTCGAGTTATAAAGTTGAGTAACTCGAGCCGAGTATTGATTTGTCTCAAGCCAAGCCATTTGTGCATCTCGAGTGGAATTTTTCAATCAATTTCAAGACTGATAATTTTCATATAATCAGTAACAAAGATCCGTATTAAAGATGAGTCTTGCAAATCGAAGAGATGATATGTCAATGGGATCAGAGACCAAAGCACCGGTTCTGTTCAAAGATGAATATGAGTTGTGGGTCTCTCGATTCAAGCTATTCATAAGGAGAAAGAAAGATGGAGATAAAATCCTTCACTCAATTCTACATGGACCTCATCCTATCCCGGTTACCACACTTGATGGAAGACAAGTACCAAAAGAATATTCAGAAATGGATGTGGCTGAAAGAGAAAGGTTTATGATTGATGTTGAAGCTCAAAACTGCCTAATTCAAGCCATTCCTAATGAGATCTTTCGAAAGTTAGATAGTTATGATGAGTCTGCAAAGTCTATTTGGGATCAGCTACAAAAGATAATGATGGGCTCAAAAGTGGGAAATCAAATGAGGGTAACTAATCTGATGGATAGGTATGAGAATTTCAAGATGAAGGAGGGTGAAACACTAGAAGAGACTTATGACAGATTTGTGGAATTGATGAATGATATGAAGAAAAATAATATCATTCGATCAGAAATGGATTACATTGTGAAGTTCATCAACAATTTATCTTCTGACTGGAAGCAATTTTCAAGATTTGTAAAGCAACACAAAGTTCTAAATGAGTTGAAGGTTTATGAGGTGTATGAGAATTTGTTGTTGTTTGAAGAAGAGGTAAATGAGATTGCTGCTGAGAGAAAGAAGAAAGAAAAGTCTGAAGCTGATTCCATGGCATTGCTTGCAGAAAAAGAGAAAGCCAAGAAGAAAGGAAGAAAAGGAAAAGCTAAAGTGTTGGAAGTATTTGAAGATGAAGAGGAAGAAGATGAGGAGGAGTATGATGAAGATGAAAAAGAACAAATGTTGCAAAGCCTATTAAGTCTGACAGAGGCTTATAAGAAGAAGTACTATAATAGGCCTGGATCAAACAACAGAAGATTTTCTACAAGAGGTGGACGTGGATTTAACAGAAACTACACACAAAGTTCACAAGGATATCCTCCTCGAGTTGAAAATCAATATGTTGACAGATATGCAACAAAGAAGGAAGAGGTTGTCAAAGATACTGCAGAGAAGACAGAGGAGAAGAAAGGCCAAGCTGGTATTACATGTTATAAATGTGGAAAGACTGGTCATATTGCTAAAGGGTGTACTACAAAGATGTCAAAAGTGGAACTGCTGAGAAAGAAACTGGAATTAGCAGAGAAGCAAGAACAAGGTCTGGTATTGATGGCTGATGATGAAGAGTGGCTGGATTATTCTGATAATGATGATCAAGCACAGATGTGCTTCATGGGCTTAATAGAGGAAGAATCAGAATCTGATGAAGAAATAGAGAGTGAAGGTGAAACTTCGACGGTACGTTCTGTCTCTCTTGCTGATCATAATAGAAAAATGCTTGAAGTGACAACATTAATTCATGACAAAAATAAAGAACTCGAACTTGTCATTTTAAAACAAACTAACGAAATTACTGATTTGTTGCAACAAAAAGAACAATTAAGTTCTCAATGTGCACAATTGCAAAAATCAGTGAATGAGTTTGAGACAATTCGAGCTGAACATAAGTCGCAAAAGCTGGAAATTGATTTTTTAACCATCAGCTTGAGTGTGGAAAAAGCAAATGTTTCTAAACTAAATAAGATGATTTCAGACCTTGATTTTAAACTTCATAAAATAGGTCAAACTGAGCATACAATTTTCTTGAATAAACAAGTTGAGTTTAGAGATTATTACTCCAAAGAAGGTCTTGGATACACAAATCCAAATTATTTGAAAAAGAACCTTGGAGTTAAAAATCCAAACCATTTACAAAAAGCTCTTAAAGAAAATGCAGCATTCTATGATCTTACGAGCATGTTAATGAGTAAGAGGTTTCCTTCGTTAAAAGGTTTTCAAATGAAGGAAGAATTTTCAGAGATGCAACATATGAAACTACATGATCCTCTGTACCATGATTCTAAATATCATAGGGTCAAGTTTGTGTATAATGATGATACTCTGAAGATTAAATCCAATTCAATTAAGGATGATCCAGTATACTTTGTATACCCAGAATCATCAAACAGTATAGTGAAACCATACATATCAACCAAGGAGTTGGAATTTAAAGTTTCAGAGCTTGAGAAGCAAATTGAAGATTTGAAAATTCAGAACTCAGAACTTTTAACTAAGTCAAAGAATTTTCTTCATTGGAATACTACTGATGTTGATTCTGAACCAATTTCACTGGTGTCAGAAATTCTAAATGATTTAATTTGCAATGTGTCTACATCAGTAGAAACCAGAAACTCTTCTCAAGATAATTCTGGGTCAAACCAAAATTTGAAAGAGGGTGTTGATGATGAGCAAGAAAAAGTTGTTCGTGTTGTTAATAATAAAGGTTATTTTGAATATAAAGAACCCTCAGCAATGTCAACTGATGATGTTGAGGTTCCTTATGATTTCAACTCTGTTAATTCAAAACAACCAATTATTGATGAAATATTCTACTGCTCAGTCATTTTCAACAAACTCAACTACTGGATTATCTTCCACTGATTTGTCACAAAGTGATAGCGAATTGGGTGAATCTTCAAAGGAATCAAAGAAGCAATCTCTTGGAAATTCTGAACCTGTGTATTCAGCAACAAGATCAAAAGTTTGTCATTTTCATGATGAAATCTCTTATTTAGAAAAGAAACATGACAAGGAAAAGCACAGTTTTCAAAACACAATTAAACAGTTAAAGACAGAACTTTCTCGTCAAAAGTGTGATACAATATTTTGGAACAGCAAATGTGTAACCTTAACCAAAAACTATGATAGACTAGTTGAAAGACTGTCCATCTATGAAGAAGGTCATCACTATGCTGGGAAAAACCAAAAGATTGTACATACTCCTGTCACTCATGCATACATCAACAATGTTCAGTTCTCTCAAGGAGTAAAATCTATGTTACGGAAATTTCAGCATTACATTGATTTGAAAAAGCAAAATCCGAACATGGTGATTCCTGAGGAAACTGAACAAGACATTCCAACTGTTCAACCTAAGTTGAAACCTTTTGATATCTGTACTAATCCTCTACAGGAAGTTCCAACAGTGTGAGCCTTGAGAAGTCAAGAAAGAAGAGGTCAACGAAGAGGACTGTTAAGAAATTAGATTTTAGTATGAAATATGCAAATAGCAAGTTTAGTGTGGGAAACAAACTGACTTCTAAAAATAATGTACCTTCCAGATTCAATTCTATGAATAAAAGGTTTACATCTATTTCTTCAGTTTCTCATGCTTCACATTCTTCACATAATATACATCATACTAAATCTAATTTCTCTACGACTCTTCGTTCTTCTGTTCCTACGTATGTTCCATTTCATGTTTTTAATATGCTTAGAGGAACAAAGTATTACTGGGATTCAATTGCTTGTACTTTTAAGAGTAATGCAAGGAGTGGACCCATTTTAAAATGGGTTCCTAAATCCAACTGATTTCCTCATTGCAGGCCAGTCATAAATGGTACCTCGATTCTGGGTGTTCCAAACATATGACTGGGAGGAAAGAGCTTCTGTCTAATTACAGAGAAGAATATGGAGGCTCAGTCAAATTTGGTAATAATGAACTGTCACCAGTTGTGGGTCATGGAGATATTGTGTGTAAGGATATCACAATAAATAATGTAGCACATGTCGAAGGTTTGAATCATAACCTGTTCAGTATTGGCAAATTTTGTGATAAAGATTTAGAGGTAAATTTTAATAAACGTCGATGTGCTGTCAGAACTGAATGGGGTAGAGAATTATTAGTTGGCACTCGGAAAACTAATCTCTATACGATCAAACTTCGACATATGCTTGCAAAGAAATCTCAGTGTCTAATCACTCAGAAGTCATCTCATCAATCTTTACTTTGGCATCGTCGATTGTCTCATTTGAATTACAGATATCTTGACAGACTGGTCAAAGAAAGGTTAGTATCTGGCATTCCAATGATCAAGTTTGAACCTGATCAACTGTGTTCAGGTTGTGCTCAAGGAAAAATGAAAAGAGCGTCTCATCCCCCAAAACCTGAACAAGGGTCCAAATCTCCGTTGAGCTTAATCCATATGGATTTGTGTGGTCCGATGAAAACTGTCAGTCTAGCGGGTAGAAAATATGTTTTGGTCATTGTTGATGATTATTCACGATATACTTGGACACGGTTTTTGAAAACAAAAGATGAAACTTCGATTTTAATAATAAATTTCATCAAAGCTGTTCAAGTACAATTTAAACTACCCGTTCAGACTGTCAGATCAGATAATGGGACGGAGTTCAAAAATCAAGTGTTAAAAGGTTTTTATAATTCATTAGGAATTACTCAAACTTTTTCTGCCGCACGAACTCCTGAACAAAATGGTGTCGTTGAGCGTCGTAATCGTACGTTAGTTGAAGCAGCTCGGTCTATGTTGGCTCAAAGTCAATTACCTCAGTATCTATGGGCTGAAGCTGTAAATACTGCGTGCTACACACAAAATCGATCTATCATTCATCGGAGATTTGGAAAAACACCCTATCATGTTTTGTTTGATAGAATTCCAAATATTGATTATTTTAAAGTGTTTGGGTGTCCTTGTTTTGTTCTTAATGAAACTGAGAATCGGGGAAAGTTTGGTCCTAAGTCTGATGAGATGATTTTTGTGGGATATTCAGATTGTTCAATTGCCTATCGAGTTTTTAACAAAAAGTCGAGAGTTGTGTATGAAAGTGTAAATGTTAAATTTGACCCGTTTGCTGAGTTGTCTTCTAATGCAGATGCATCTACATCCACATCTAGCTCCAGTGATCCTCCAGCTACATCATCTGAGTTGGACAGTTTGTTTGAGTATTTTTATGATGACTTGTATGGTACTAATCAAATATCTTCGTCTACTGTAGGTATCTCATCTACTCCTTCGAGTTCGACTACTCCCTCATCTGAAGTTTCTCCAACATCATCCATACCTTCTTCAGATCCTCCTAGTATTGTCTCATCACCTTCATCATCTCCCATAGTTATGGATACTTCGAATCCAGATATTATCATAGATTCTCATGCTCAGTCGTCTTCTCATGAAGTTGTTCCAAATGATTCTATTTCTGAAGGGCATGACCCACTTTCTGTGCATCCTACATCAAATGCCAATATCTTGGAACCATCTTCTGTAAATGATCAAACACCTTTACCACATACTGTCAAATGGACAAAGGATCATCCTATTGATCTGATAATTGGTGATCCTACTTCTGGTGTTCAAACACGAGCTGCTTCTGCAAATGAGTGCAATTTTTCTGTATTTTTGAGTAACATTGAACCAACACGTGTATCTGATGCTTTACAAGATTCTGATTGGGTTATGGCTATGCAAGAGGAGCTCAATCAGTTTGAGGCCTTAAAAGTGTGGCGGTTGGTCAAGTTACCTGATTTGAAATCAGTTATTGATACGAAGTGGTTGTTCAAAAATAAGAGAGATGCGAATAACATAATTGTTCGTAACAAAGCACGACTTGTGGCCAAAGGTTATCGTCAACAGGAGGGCATTGATTACGATGAAACTTTTGCACCTGTTGCTCGCCTTGAAGCTATTCGCATGTTTCTGGCATATGCTGCTTACAAAGATTTCACTGTGTTTCAAATGGATGTCAAAACAGCATTTCTATATGGTCATTTGAAAGAAGAAGTATATGTAGCTCAACCAGAAGGCTTTGTAGATAAAGAACATCCAGATTATGTTTATGTTCTAGACAAGGCTTTATATGGCTTAAAGCAGGCACCTCGTGCTTGGTATGAGGAGTTGTCTAAACATCTACTTTCCAAGGGTTTCAAGAAAGGTTCGGTGGATTCAATATTGTTCTTGATGAAGGAAGGTGAACATATTGTGGTCATTCAGATCTATGTTGATGACATAATCTTTGGCTCAACTAGTCGGGAGTTGTGTAAAAAGTTTGAGACTGTTATGACTGAAGAATTTAAGATGAGTATGATGGGAGAGATCAATTTCTTTCTTGGTCTTCAAGTGCGACAATTCTCAGATGGCATTTTCATAAATCAATCTAAGTATATCTTTGATTTACTTAAGAAGTATGATATGTCTGGATGTCATTCGATAGGAACTCCAATGGCTACGGGTAATTCCATTGGACCAGATCATGAAGGAAAGGATGTGGATTTGAGGAATTATCGAAGTATGGTTGGTTCTTTAATGTATCTCACTGCCAGCAGACCTGATATCATGTTTGCAACATGTGTGTGTGCTAGATATCAGGCCAAACCAAAGGAGTCTCACTTAGCTGCCGTTAAGCGTATTTTTCGATACTTAAAAGGGACTCCTTACTATGGCATTTGGTATCCAAAAGGTCTTGGATTTGAGCTACAAGCGTATACTGATGCTGATTATGGTGGCTGCAATATGGACCGGAAGAGTACATCAGGTCATTTGCAATTTCTTGGAAATAAGTTGGTGTCATGGGCATCCAAAAAGCAACAATGTGTTTCTACCTCCACTGCGGAATCTGAATATGTTGCTGCTGCGAGTTGTTGCTCACAAGTACTCTGGATGCAGTCACAACTTCGTGATTATGGTCTTGAATACAAAAAGATACCCATCTATTGTGATTCAAAGAGTGCAATTGCCATCTCAGCTAATCCGGTTCAACACTCGAAAACCAAACACATTGATATCAGGTATCATTTTTTAAAGGACAATGTGGAAAAAGAAAATATAGAGTTATACTTTGTCAATACTGAATATCAACTTGCTGATTTGTTTACCAAGGCTCTAGATGAGAAACGTTTTAAATTTCTTATCTCTAGACTTGGTATGATTGACAAGAAGATTGTATAAGCTATATTTCCTCATACACATAGCAGTATAATGAAATACTGAATCAGGTATGGTCATTGATCTTCTATGTGTATTTTGAAATATAGTTTATTTGTTTTGCTTTCTGTTTTTTATTTCAAGTTGATTACTTTTAGTATTTCTCTAATTCTTTTTCATGTTGATTACTAATGTGTTTGTTTCTTCTGAGAGTATGGTTTTGTCAAGGGGGAGCTTATCTGGTACAGGTTCGTACGTCTGTTGTGCATCTATTTGTTACAGGTAAATACAGGTATGCATCGTTTAAGGGGGAGCATTATGCATGCATTATGGTAGGGGGAGTACTTGACTCGAGTCATTCATAGTTAGCATATCTAACTCGAGTCATAATACTCGAGTCATTTAACTCGAGTCTCTCAACTCGAGCCACACACATTTCGAGTCAACCAACTGAACTCTCGAGTCAAACAACTCGAGCACATTCAACTCGAGTCCCATACAACTCGAGTTAATCAACTCGAGCATACACAACTCGAGCCATCCATCACAAGCACATTCAACTCGAGTCATGATATTTGATCCTTTTGACTCGAGTCATGTACACACACTCGAGTTAATCAACTCGAGCATACACAACTCGAGCCATCCATCACAAGCACATTCAACTCGAGTCATGATATTTGATCCTTTTGACTCGAGCCATGTACACACACTCGAGTCAAGTAACTCGAGCATATGCAACTCGAGTCATCCATCTCGAGTCAAGTCACTCGAGTTATATCCTTTGAGCCATTCGCCTTGACTCCCTCAACTCGAGTCGTGCAACTCGAGTAATTCATCTCGAGCCATGTACCTCGAGTAACACTACTCGAGCCATGTATCTCGAGTCACACTACTCGAGCCATGTAACTCGAGTCACACTACTCGAGCCATGTACCTCGAGTCACACTACTCGAGCCATGTAACTCGAGTCATGTAACTCGAGTCACACTACTCGAGCTACTCTTATTGAACAACTCGAGTCACATAACTTGCATCATCCAACTCGAGTGTGAATTAGATATTTTCTTGTATACACCATCAACTCGAGTCATGTAACTCGAGTCACATGATTCGAGTTCTTCATTTCATGCATTTGTTGGTTTTCTGTTGAAATTATCTCGAGTGGGACTCGAGACGTACACTTGAAATAGTATCTCGAGCCCTTGTTTGTATTGCCCGTATCTCGAGTAAGACTCGAGACATACACTCGAGATATGTATCTCGAGTCGGTTCATCTGTCTCGAGCGGTTTTTGAAACACTGATTTATCGCTCGAGACATGGGAGGTCCAATCCCTGAGTGCCACGTGTCATCGTCATCATGACTAAGAAATCCGTTTTCCTTCTCTCCTATAAATATGTTGTTTCGATTCACAATTCCAATCTTTCTGGAATTTCAAACTCGTGCGGATCTATTCAAGTTGCTGCTTCAAGATCAAGAACTAAGAACTAAAGAACCTGTTTTGTAATCTGTGTCGTGTGTGTTTTGTATACGTATCCCGGGTTCTACGAAGCCTATAGGTATTCACTCGGTCATATACCGATTAGGCTAGTAGGTTTACATGTTTGTATCAACTTATCTTAAAACACGGGTTAACATCTCGGGACTGTATTCTTCATCTTTTAAACCTAAACGTGTGAATGACCCGTTTGTTCCGGATCATATGGACTTGGGACATTGAACTTCTTATTTTTGACCTTAAGATTGACCTTCAATTCTACAATATAGTGAACTAAATAAAAATAATATATAAGTCTTTTCATGGTCTAAAATGGCTAAAATTGGTCTTCTAAGTTGTTACTAAAATTTCAGATATAAGACTAACATGTTTCAAATATAAAAGACTTATATTTCTTAAAATATTCATAGTTCAGTATATTGATTAATGGTCATTCTTTTGATGTAATTCGTCTCAAGTCCCACACTGTGTGAATTATTCCTTCACACATGTTTTTCATAAGAACTACTTCTAAAAGATATATCTAATGTTCTTTTTATGAATAACAGCAATGGAAGATTATACTTTCCCAGATTCAGATGGTATGGATATTTCAGATATAATCTCTATACAATCAACTCCACGGAATCCAGATGCTGATGCGGATAGACAACTGATTCGTCCTTCGTTATATCAGCCGTCTATCTCGAACAACGTTCCTTTCAACCCTCATGCAAGGTTGAAGGCTCCAGTGATTACGGCTATTTTACGAAATCATCCGTTGTACACACCTCTTACTCAGACAGTTGAAGTTCCGATGATTTATGCGCAACAAGTTTGGAACACTCTGCAATTTCATGCTGACCCGGGTAATCATCACTTTACCGCCGAGCTGGATCACTTTACGATCAGTTTTGGGGTCAACAAGTTTCGACGTGTACTAGGATTTCCAGAAGCAAACAGTCGTCCAAATGCTACTCAGTTTGAACCGTTTGCTTCACTGGCAGTTGCAATGGCTGGAGTTGAATCAGTTGGTCATCTGGAAGCAATCAATGCACCATCTCAGTTCAACAAGACAAACCTACCTCCGACGTACAACACGTTGTTCACGATACTTAGTAGGTGTTTGACGGGAAAACGTACGGCTCAAGACACGGCGACACAGTCGTTTCTAGTTCTGTTCTATGGAGTCTTATTCAACAAGCATTATGATTATGCTTCGTTGATTTTCCACGATCTGAAGGAACTTCTTGCGAAGAAGCAGAAACACTTGCCATACCCGAGGTTTCTGAGTACCATTATTGCAAGTGCGATGCGTCAAAATCCAGATATTCCGCGCCGATCAGATGCGGAAAAAGTTAAGATTCATGACATGCAGTCAATCCGTTATCCGAAAAAGGTGTATGCTCCAGAAGTCCCGTTGTTCTCTGGGTTATTAGATTATGCTGATCAGAATGTGGCATGTGTGATAGCGTATAGGTCTCGTTTTCCACCTATGGTCCAGCCAGAGCCGGAGGGACCTACCCAAGGTGTTATCCCTAGTAGTGAGGGTTTAGTTCTTAGGGACCAACGATCACGGGATCTTGGTCAGGGTGTGTTGAGGGAAAATACCGAGAGGGGCGAAGGTGGGGTCCATTCTGATCAGCTAGCTCACTCGTCTACCATCAATGTAGCAGCTCAACTGGGCCAAATCAGTTCGGCAGTTCAGATGGATGATGTCTTCGCTACAATTGAAGATGAGCACGGAGCCACATCACCTATTTTGCATACTCATGTTGAAACTGAGTTGGATGATTTTGCTCTTTCACCGGTAAATGAGCAATTCGTTGGTGAATTTCCTGAACTTGAGGAAGTTGCAGAGTCTTTACTTGATTTATCTCAACCGATCGTGGAAATATCCGACACACGATGACATGAAAGATGTACAATCTAGTAGAGAGAGAAAGTAGAGAGAGAAAATGTGGAACTCATATGTCATTAATCTTGAAAAGGCTTAGTTACAAAACAAAGGCAATGAGGTATTTATACCTCATTCCTAGAAAATACAAAATGTTCACAAATGGTCCCTCAACTTCTATTATAAATCTAACACTAACAATCTCCCCCTTTTATAACAGAAGGAGGGACATACAAAAGAAATACACAGCTCCTTGACTAAGATTGTTTCACGGAAGGCTTTCTCAATTTGAACTTGATTTCTGCAAATCTTATATCATTTCTCAGCTTCAATCTTCTATCTATCTCCTTTACAAAATGTTTGATCAACACCTTGTTTGCAGCTGAGATATCATGTACTCCATGCCTATCCATTTGCAGTCTTGTATTCAACCCATTCATCACCATCTTTAATGTGTCATCACAGAATAGCATCACTTCATGAGAATACATCCTCTTCTTATTGCCTAGAGAATCTGGATATACACAAGAAATCTTGGATTCATCTGCATCATAGAACACTGTGTACAAGACAAAGTCCTTTTCTTCACCGATCAGACTTCTTTGAGGTTTGTGACAAAATAACTTTGATGACCAATTCTCCAGTCCCAGTTGGAAGTCATACAGATGAGCCAATGATATCGAAGCCTTGACATGCCTAACTATGGCAGTTAAAGCGATTATCTCCTCTTCTGATCTAAAAGCTTTTCCTTTGAGATCATATAAAATCCCAAAGATCACATCAAAGCTCACATCTTGAAAATCAGCTTCAGTAATCGTATATTCCTTCTCATCATCTCTGGTGAAAGTAATTACTGGGTACCAGTACGCACTCAATCTGTTGGTCTTGTAACTCTTTACAGCAACAAATCTGTAGTCTGACACTAAAGCTTCTCTTCTTTGCTTGTTCACCTTCCTCATGTAGATGTATTCTCTTCTTAGATCTTCTTTCAAATTCTCAATCCCATACAACTTCACATAGCTCAGCTTTCGCTCATGATAACAAAACCGGCTTTTGTACCTTTCCTCCAAGTACTTCCCTATAGCTCTTGTAAACCGGTTCCATTCAGTTCTCTTCAAGAATTTCCCTGAGCTAGCTTTCATTCTTTCCCATAACTCCACCTTCTTCGGATCAACTGGCATCAAGTCATCTTGAGGCAGCACTTCTTCTAATAACGGACCTTCCACATCATCCACAGGCTTTTCTTTCTCAAAATCGAATTCTACATCATCGAACATATCTTTCAAACGAATGTCTTCTTCACACCTTGCTTCTTGAACCTCCTCATTCGGTACTTGATAATCTCTAATTTCAGAAGCTACATTCTCAAGTAACGCTAGAACTCTATCTATTTCAGATGTAGAACTAGACGCCCCTGAAAACTTCACTCCTCTTTCTTCAGTTCTTCCTACTGGCATCTCTTCTTGCACTGACCCCAGAAAATCAAGAGTAGACTGTAAGACTTGTTCTGATTCCATCTCTTCACCTCCCGCTAGAACAATTGAATCTCTATGTCTTGCAGGTTGTTTCTCTCTCGGAGGCCTTTCCTCAAACCTGTCAACGATCCGTACATTTGACTCGGTTGGCACCCTAGACGGCTCACTTTCAAGTCTCCTTCTTTTCCTCTCCCCCTCATGACGATCATGATCATCATGATCATCATGCCGTCTAGTGGGCCGTCTAGCAGCAACTTGACATGTCTCTTCAATGCCTCGAATCCGATCAGATAACTGTGATAAGCCATCAGTGAACATCTGGTTGATCTCGGTGAATGTCTTGGTAAGGGAGGCATCAAGAGTAGCCTGAAATTGCTGAAATTCCGTATGAGTAACCAAGTGAGCCTGAGACCGTTGTTCTTGAATAGCTCGTTGTTGTAAAGCAGTCTGTTGTTGTAGAATACTCACAAGGTCACCATCTTCAGCTGAACCTGATTCCAAGAGTTTAGAGAACAACAACCCCTTCAACTCTGGAATAGTAAGTGAATCAGCCGCTGACTGAGAAGGCTGTGAAGGAGGATCAGACATAGGAGCTTTACCCTTAGCTAACAGAGCTACTTGCTTTTCTAAGGCAGAAATACGAGCAGTCTGCTGCTGAATAACCGTTGCCATCTGTTCATTGTTAGCTCGAAACAAAGATCGGGTAATAAGCTGATTGGCCGTAACAACAACTGGAAGACGCGAGAGATCAACATCTGATGACGATGCCATGCCAATCGGAGGAGGTACTGAGATAGATGGAGCAGACGAGGCAGAAGAAGCCGAAACTGTGGAAGATGTGGAAACCGGGACTGATTCTGACAAAGTACTACCAATGGGTGTTGAGGATGAACCCAAGATAGTAGATTGCTGCCGTAACTCCGTGACAATAGAAGATGCGGGCAAACTAACACCGAGGTCACTCAGACTTCTCGTTGATCCAAGAGTAGAACTCAAGGAACCCATGTTCAGTGTTGGCATGATGTTAGCGCTGATGGGATTTCCCTCCGATCCTGGCAAGCCCGCAACAAATGCAGAACTCACTACGGTGGTTCCGGCAGGGCTACTAAAGCCTCCTGCAAAGGTGGTTTGCACCTGTGTCCTAGCCAAAGAAAGATTAACATTTGAATCAAGTGGTTCTAGACTCGATGAGTGAACAAGTGAAGTCGTGGGCGGGGGCAGCTGCCTCACTGTGTCGGTACCACCAACCTCCAAGTGAGGAATAGGTACAAGTTGTGGTAAGTCCCCGTGAGAAAGTGAAACTACCGTTTGTTGAGAAACGGTAGAGTGGGTGAGTTGGGTTGTGCATTGCATGAGTGGGGATCTCATGTCTTTTTCAATAGGTGGTGGCAACATATGCTCACCCCTAGTAGATGTGGCTACCCGGCTAGACTCGGTGTGGGAAGGGGTTTGTACTTCTTTTCTGGCCCCTGTCTCACTCTCATCAATTCTTTTATCTCGCTCAGCCATCCTTATGTCACCTTGAGTCAACAACCGACTCGAGCCTTGATCAGGCATATCATCATCATCATTCTGGTCATCATCATCCGGTGATCCGTGAGGATCAACAGCCAAATCATCACTTGAAGAAATACTATCTTCTGAAACGGAGTCATATCCCATAAGCCGATGAAGACGTTGTGCCAACTCATTCGGAGAGTAGCATCGTGTGTCGGATATTTCCACGATCGGTTGAGATAAATCAAGTAAAGACTCTGCAACTTCCTCAAGTTCAGGAAATTCACCAACGAATTGCTCATTTACCGGTGAAAGAGCAAAATCATCCAACTCAGTTTCAACATGAGTATGCAAAATAGGTGATGTGGCTCCGTGCTCATCTTCAATTGTAGCGAAGACATCATCCATCTGAACTGCCGAACTGATTTGGCCCAGTTGAGCTGCTACATTGATGGTAGACGAGTGAGCTAGCTGATCAGAATGGACCCCACCTTCGCCCCTCTCGGTATTTTCCCTCAACACACCCTGACCAAGATCCCGTGATCGTTGGTCCCTAAGAACTAAACCCTCACTACTAGGGATAACACCTTGGGTAGGTCCTCCGGCTCTGGCTGGACCATAGGTGGAAAACGAGACCTATACGCTATCACACATGCCACATTCTGATCAGCATAATCTAATAACCCAGAGAAAAAACGGGACTTCTGGAGCATACACCTTTTTCGGATAACGGATTGACTGCATGTCATGAATCTTAACTTTTTCCGCATCTGATCGGCGCGGAATATCTGGATTTTGACGCATCGCACTTGCAATAATGGTACTCAGAAACCTCGGGTATGGCAAGTGTTTCTGCTTCTTCGCAAGAAGTTCCTTCAGATCGTGGAAAATCAACGAAGCATAATCATAATGCTTGTTGAATAAGACTCCATAGAACAGAACTAGAAACGACTGTGTCGCCGTGTCTTGAGCCGTACGTTTTCCCGTCAAACACCTACTAAGTATCGTGAACAACGTGTTGTACGTCGGAGGTAGGTTTGTCTTGTTGAACTGAGATGGTGCATTGATTGCTTCCAGATGACCAACTGATTCAACTCCAGCCATTGCAACTGCCAGTGAAGCAAACGGTTCAAACTGAGTAGCATTTGGACGACTGTTTGCTTCTGGAAATCCTAGTACACGTCGAAACTTGTTGACCCCAAAACTGATCGTAAAGTGATCCAGCTCGGCGGTAAAGTGATGATTACCCGGGTCAGCATGAAATTGCAGAGTGTTCCAAACTTGTTGCGCATAAATCATCGGAACTTCAACTGTCTGAGTAAGAGGTGTGTACAACGGATGATTTCGTAAAATAGCCGTAATCACTGGAGCCTTCAACCTTGCATGAGGGTTGAAAGGAACGTTGTTCGAGATAGACGGCTGATATAACGAAGGACGAATCAGTTGTCTATCCGCATCAGCATCTGGATTCCGTGGAGTTGATTGTATAGAGATTATATCTGAAATATCCATACCATCTGAATCTGGGAAAGTATAATCTTCCATTGCTGTTATTCATAAAAAGAACATTAGATATATCTTTTAGAAGTAGTTCTTATGAAAAACATGTGTGAAGGAATAATTCACACAGTGTGGGACTTGAGACGAATTACATCAAAAGAATGACCATTAATCAATATACTGAACTATGAATATTTTAAGAAATATAAGTCTTTTATATTTGAAACATGTTAGTCTTATATCTGAAATTTTAGTAACAACTTAGAAGACCAATTTTAGCCATTTTAGACCATGAAAAGACTTATATATTATTTTTATTTAGTTCACTATATTGTAGAATTGAAGGTCAATCTTAAGGTCAAAAATAAGAAGTTCAATGTCCCAAGTCCATATGATCCGGAACAAACGGGTCATTCACACGTTTAGGTTTAAAAGATGAAGAATACAGTCCCGAGATGTTAACCCGTGTTTTAAGATAAGTTGATACAAACATGTAAACCTACTAGCCTAATCGGTATATGACCGAGTGAATACCTATAGGCTTCGTAGAACCCGGGATACGTATACAAAACACACACGACACAGATTACAAAACAGGTTCTTTAGTTCTTAGTTCTTGATCTTGAAGCAGCAACTTGAATAGATCCGCACGAGTTTGAAATTCCAGAAAGATTGGAATTGTGAATCGAAACAACATATTTATAGGAGAGAAGGAAAACGGATTTCTTAGTCATGATGACGATGACACGTGGCACTCAGGGATTGGACCTCCCATGTCTCGAGCGATAAATCAGTGTTTCAAAAACCGCTCGAGACAGATGAACCGACTCGAGATACATATCTCGAGTGTATGTCTCGAGTCTTACTCGAGATACGGGCAATACAAACAAGGGCTCGAGATACTATTTCAAGTGTACGTCTCGAGTCCCACTCGAGATAATTTCAACAGAAAACCAACAAATGCATGAAATGAAGAACTCGAATCATGTGACTCGAGTTACATGACTCGAGTTGATGGTGTATACAAGAAAATATCTAATTCACACTCGAGTTGGATGATGCAAGTTATGTGACTCGAGTTGTTCAATAAGAGTAGCTCGAGTAGTGTGACTCGAGTTACATGACTCGAGTTACATGGCTCGAGTAGTGTGACTCGAGGTACATGGCTCGAGTAGTGTGACTCGAGTTACATGGCTCGAGTAGTGTGACTCGAGATACATGGCTCGAGTAGTGTTACTCGAGGTACATGGCTCGAGATGAATTACTCGAGTTGCACGACTCGAGTTGAGGGAGTCAAGGCGAATGGCTCAAAGGATATAACTCGAGTGACTTGACTCGAGATGGATGACTCGAGTTGCATATGCTCGAGTTACTTGACTCGAGTGTGTGTACATGGCTCGAGTCAAAAGGATCAAATATCATGACTCGAGTTGAATGTGCTTGTGATGGATGGCTCGAGTTGTGTATGCTCGAGTTGATTAACTCGAGTGTGTGTACATGACTCGAGTCAAAAGGATCAAATATCATGACTCGAGTTGAATGTGCTTGTGATGGATGGCTCGAGTTGTGTATGCTCGAGTTGATTAACTCGAGTTGTATGGGACTCGAGTTGAATGTGCTCGAGTTGTTTGACTCGAGAGTTCAGTTGGTTGACTCGAAATGTGTGTGGCTCGAGTTGAGAGACTCGAGTTAAATGACTCGAGTATTATGACTCGAGTTAGATATGCTAACTATGAATGACTCGAGTCAAGTACTCCCCCTACCATAATGCATGCATAATGCTCCCCCTTAAACGATGCATACCTGTATTTACCTGTAACAAATAGATGCACAACAGACGTACGAACCTGTACCAGATAAGCTCCCCCTTGACAAAACCATACTCTCAGAAGAAACAAACACATTAGTAATCAACATGAAAAAGAATTAGAGAAATACTAAAAGTAATCAACTTGAAATAAAAAACAGAAAGCAAAACAAATAAACTATATTTCAAAATACACATAGAAGATCAATGACCATACCTGATTCAGTATTTCATTATACTGCTATGTGTATGAGGAAATATAGCTTATACAATCTTCTTGTCAATCATACCAAGTCTAGAGATAAGAAATTTAAAACGTTTCTCATCTAGAGCCTTGGTAAACAAATCAGCAAGTTGATATTCAGTATTGACAAAGTATAACTCTATATTTTCTTTTTCCACATTGTCCTTTAAAAAATGATACCTGATATCAATGTGTTTGGTTTTCGAGTGTTGAACCGGATTAGCTGAGATGGCAATTGCACTCTTTGAATCACAATAGATGGGTATCTTTTTGTATTCAAGACCATAATCACGAAGTTGTGACTGCATCCAGAGTACTTGTGAGCAACAACTCGCAGCAGCAACATATTCAGATTCCGCAGTGGAGGTAGAAACACATTGTTGCTTTTTGGATGCCCATGACACCAACTTATTTCCAAGAAATTGCAAATGACCTGATGTACTCTTCCGGTCCATATTGCAGCCACCATAATCAGCATCAGTATACGCTTGTAGCTCAAATCCAAGACCTTTTGGATACCAAATGCCATAGTAAGGAGTCCCTTTTAAGTATCGAAAAATACGCTTAACGGCAGCTAAGTGAGACTCCTTTGGTTTGGCCTGATATCTAGCACACACACATGTTGCAAACATGATATCAGGTCTGCTGGCAGTGAGATACATTAAAGAACCAACCATACTTCGATAATTCCTCAAATCCACATCCTTTCCTTCATGATCTGGTCCAATGGAATTACCCGTAGCCATTGGAGTTCCTATCGAATGACATCCAGACATATCATACTTCTTAAGTAAATCAAAGATATACTTAGATTGATTTATGAAAATGCCATCTGAGAATTGTCGCACTTGAAGACCAAGAAAGAAATTGATCTCTCCCATCATACTCATCTTAAATTCTTCAGTCATAACAGTCTCAAACTTTTTACACAACTCCCGACTAGTTGAGCCAAAGATTATGTCATCAACATAGATCTGAATGACCACAATATGTTCACCTTCCTTCATCAAGAACAATGTTGAATCCACCGAACCTTTCTTGAAACCCTTGGAAAGTAGATGTTTAGACAACTCCTCATACCAAGCACGAGGTGCCTGCTTTAAGCCATATAAAGCCTTGTCTAGAACATAAACATAATCTGGATGTTCTTTATCTACAAAGCCTTCTGGTTGAGCTACATATACTTCTTCTTTCAAATGACCATATAGAAATGCTGTTTTGACATCCATTTGAAACACAGTGAAATCTTTGTAAGCAGCATATGCCAGAAACATGCGAATAGCTTCAAGGCGAGCAACAGGTGCAAAAGTTTCATCGTAATCAATGCCCTCCTGTTGACGATAACCTTTGGCCACAAGTCGTGCTTTGTTACGAACAATTATGTTATTCGCATCTCTCTTATTTTTGAACAACCACTTCGTATCAATAACTGATTTCAAATCAGGTAACTTGACCAACCGCCACACTTTTAAGGCCTCAAACTGATTGAGCTCCTCTTGCATAGCCATAACCCAATCAGAATCTTGTAAAGCATCAGATACACGTGTTGGTTCAATGTTACTCAAAAATACAGAAAAATTGCACTCATTTGCAGAAGCAGCTCGTGTTTGAACACCAGAAGTAGGATCACCAATTATCAGATCAATAGGACGATCCTTTGTCCATTTGACAGTATGTGGTAAAGGTGTTTGATCATTTACAGAAGATGGTTCCAAGATATTGGCATTTGATGTAGGATGCACAGAAAGTGGGTCATGCCCTTCAGAAATAGAATCATTTGGAACAACTTCATGAGAAGACGACTGAGCATGAGAATCTATGATAATATCTGGATTCGAAGTATCCATAACTATGGGAGATGATGAAGGTGATGAGACAATACTAGGAGGATCTGAAGAAGGTATGGATGATGTTGGAGAAACTTCAGATGAGGGAGTAGTCGAACTCGAAGGAGTAGATGAGATACCTACAGTAGACGAAGATATTTGATTAGTACCATACAAGTCATCATAAAAATACTCAAACAAACTGTCCAACTCAGATGATGTAGCTGGAGGATCACTGGAGCTAGATGTGGATGTAGATGCATCTGCATTAGAAGACAACTCAGCAAACGGGTCAAATTTAACATTTACACTTTCATACACAACTCTCGACTTTTTGTTAAAAACTCGATAGGCAATTGAACAATCTGAATATCCCACAAAAATCATCTCATCAGACTTAGGACCAAACTTTCCCCGATTCTCAGTTTCATTAAGAACAAAACAAGGACACCCAAACACTTTAAAATAATCAATATTTGGAATTCTATCAAACAAAACATGATAGGGTGTTTTTCCAAATCTCCGATGAATGATAGATCGATTTTGTGTGTAGCACGCAGTATTTACAGCTTCAGCCCATAGATACTGAGGTAATTGACTTTGAGCCAACATAGACCGAGCTGCTTCAACTAACGTACGATTACGACGCTCAACGACACCATTTTGTTCAGGAGTTCGTGCGGCAGAAAAAGTTTGAGTAATTCCTAATGAATTATAAAAACCTTTTAACACTTGATTTTTGAACTCCGTCCCATTATCTGATCTGACTCCGTTTCAGAAGATAGTATTTCTTCAAGTGATGATTTGGCTGTTGATCCTCACGGATCACCGGATGATGATGACCAGAATGATGATGATGATATGCCTGATCAAGGCTCGAGTCGGTTGTTGACTCAAGGTGACATAAGGATGGCTGAGCGAGATAAAAGAATTGATGAGAGTGAGACAGGGGCCAGAAAAGAAGTACAAACCCCTTCCCACACCGAGTCTAGCCGGGTAGCCACATCTACTAGGGGTGAGCATATGTTGCCACCACCTATTGAAAAAGACATGAGATCCCCACTCATGCAATGCACAACCCAACTCACCCACTCTACCGTTTCTCAACAAACGGTAGTTTCACTTTCTCACGGGGACTTACCACAACTTGTACCTATTCCTCACTTGGAGGTTGGTGGTACCGACACAGTGAGGCAGCTGCCCCCGCCCACGACTTCACTTGTTCACTCATCGAGTCTAGAACCACTTGATTCAAATGTTAATCTTTCTTTGGCTAGGACACAGGTGCAAACCACCTTTGCAGGAGGCTTTAGTAGCCCTGCCGGAACCACCGTAGTGAGTTCTGCATTTGTTGCGGGCTTGCCAGGATCGGAGGGAAATCCCATCAGCGCTAACATCATGCCAACACTGAACATGGGTTCCTTGAGTTCTACTCTTGGATCAACGAGAAGTCTGAGTGACCTCGGTGTTAGTTTGCCCGCATCTTCTATTGTCACGGAGTTACGGCAGCAATCTACTATCTTGGGTTCATCCTCAACACCCATTGGTAGTACTTTGTCAGAATCAGTCCCGGTTTCCACATCTTCCACAGTTTCGGCTTCTTCTGCCTCGTCTGCTCCATCTATCTCAGTACCTCCTCCGATTGGCATGGCATCGTCATCAGATGTTGATCTCTCGCGTCTTCCAGTTGTTGTTACGGCCAATCAGCTTATTACCCGATCTTTGTTTCGAGCTAACAATGAACAGATGGCAACGGTTATTCAGCAGCAGACTGCTCGTATTTCTGCCTTAGAAAAGCAAGTAGCTCTGTTAGCTAAGGGTAAAGCTCCTATGTCTGATCCTCCTTCACAGCCTTCTCAGTCAGCGGCTGATTCACTTACTATTCCAGAGTTGAAGGGGTTGTTGTTCTCTAAACTCTTGGAATCAGGTTCAGCTGAAGATGGTGACCTTGTGAGTATTCTACAACAACAGACTGCTTTACAACAACGAGCTATTCAAGAACAACGGTCTCAGGCTCACTTGGTTACTCATACGGAATTTCAGCAATTTCAGGCTACTCTTGATGCCTCCCTTACCAAGACATTCACCGAGATCAACCAGATGTTCACTGATGGCTTATCACAGTTATCTGATCGGATTCGAGGCATTGAAGAGACATGTCAAGTTGCTGCTAGACGGCCCACTAGACGGCATGATGATCATGATGATCATGATCGTCATGAGGGGGAGAGGAAAAGAAGGAGACTTGAAAGTGAGCCGTCTAGGGTGCCAACCGAGTCAAATGTACGGATCGTTGACAGGTTTGAGGAAAGGCCTCCGAGAGAGAAACAACCTGCAAGACATAGAGATTCAATTGTTCTAGCGGGAGGTGAAGAGATGGAATCAGAACAAGTCTTACAGTCTACTCTTGATTTTCTGGGGTCAGTGCAAGAAGAGATGCCAGTAGGAAGAACTGAAGAAAGAGGAGTGAAGTTTTCAGGGGCGTCTAGTTCTACATCTGAAATAGATAGAGTTCTAGCGTTACTTGAGAATGTAGCTTCTGAAATTAGAGATTATCAAGTACCGAATGAGGAGGTTCAAGAAGCAAGGTGTGAAGAAGACATTCGTTTGAAAGATATGTTCGATGATGTAGAATTCGATTTTGAGAAAGAAAAGCCTGTGGATGATGTGGAAGGTCCGTTATTAGAAGAAGTGCTGCCTCAAGATGACTTGATGCCAGTTGATCCGAAGAAGGTGGAGTTATGGGAAAGAATGAAAGCTAGCTCAGGGAAATTCTTGAAGAGAACTGAATGGAACCGGTTTACAAGAGCTATAGGGAAGTACTTGGAGGAAAGGTACAAAAGCCGGTTTTGTTATCATGAGCGAAAGCTGAGCTATGTGAAGTTGTATGGGATTGAGAATTTGAAAGAAGATCTAAGAAGAGAATACATCTACATGAGGAAGGTGAACAAGCAAAGAAGAGAAGCTTTAGTGTCAGACTACAGATTTGTTGCTGTAAAGAGTTACAAGACCAACAGATTGAGTGCGTACTGGTACCCAGTAATTACTTTCACCAGAGATGATGAGAAGGAATATACGATTACTGAAGCTGATTTTCAAGATGTGAGCTTTGATGTGATCTTTGGGATTTTATATGATCTCAAAGGAAAAGCTTTTAGATCAGAAGAGGAGATAATCGCTTTAACTGCCATAGTTAGGCATGTCAAGGCTTCGATATCATTGGCTCATCTGTATGACTTCCAACTGGGACTGGAGAATTGGTCATCAAAGTTATTTTGTCACAAACCTCAAAGAAGTCTGATCGGTGAAGAAAAGGACTTTGTCTTGTACACAGTGTTCTATGATGCAGATGAATCCAAGATTTCTTGTGTATATCCAGATTCTCTAGGCAATAAGAAGAGGATGTATTCTCATGAAGTGATGCTATTCTGTGATGACACATTAAAGATGGTGATGAATGGGTTGAATACAAGACTGCAAATGGATAGGCATGGAGTACATGATATCTCAGCTGCAAACAAGGTGTTGATCAAACATTTTGTAAAGGAGATAGATAGAAGATTGAAGCTGAGAAATGATATAAGATTTGCAGAAATCAAGTTCAAATTGAGAAAGCCTTCCGTGAAACAATCTTAGTCAAGGAGCTGTGTATTTCTTTTGTATGTCCCTCCTTCTGTTATAAAAGGGGGAGATTGTTAGTGTTAGATTTATAATAGAAGTTGAGGGACCATTTGTGAACATTTTGTATTTTCTAGGAATGAGGTATAAATACCTCATTGCCTTTGTTTTGTAACTAAGCCTTTTCAAGATTAATGACATATGAGTTCCACATTTTCTCTCTCTACTTTCTCTCTCTACTAGATTGTACATCTTTCATGTTAGATTGATTCATCATGCACTTACAGAGAGCAAATCTGATGATGGATTTTTTGTGGGATATTCTTCTCAGAGTAAAGCTCTTAGAGTTTTCAATAGCTCTACTAGGATCATAGAAGAAAGTGACAATGTCAAATGCAATGTGAACGCTCCTAACATACCTATTCAGTGAATGCAGATTCAGGTACAGAGCAAGCACAAAAAACAAGTCCAACATTTGTCATGTTCCCAATGCCTCTTATTGATTCCAATGATGCCAGTACCACTGCTGAGTCACATGGTGATGACAAAACAGAATCTGAGTCTACTGAGAAGACTGATGATCAACCAGTTGAGGAATCCTCACCCTCTCAGAATCTAGAAGACATGCCTACTTTAGAAGAGGGACCTCAATGGGATCAAGAACCAGAAGTGAATGATTCAAATCTAGGGGTGGATCTGACTGAAGAACCCCTGCACCTTACAAGAACACAGAAGAATCATCCACCTACTCTGGTGATAGGAGACATTCAGTCTCCTATGATTACAAGGAAGCAGAGTAAATCCCTTACCAATCCGAACATGAGCATGATTTCTGTTTTCCTTTCACAAACAGAACCCAAGAAGGCCTATGATGCAATGAAGGACCCAAGTTGGATTGAAGCAATGCAAGAGGAACTGCTGCAGTTTGTCCTACAACATGTGTGGGATCTGGTGGATCTACCAAGAGGACACAGAGTCATTGGTACAAAGTGGATCTTCAGAAATAAGACAGATGAGAGAGGCATTGTTATCAAGAACAAGGCCAGATTGGTAGCCCAAGGGTATACTCAAGAAGAAGGGATAGACTATGATGATGTATTTGCACCTGTTGCCAGAATTGAAGCCATCAGGCTATTCTTGGCATTTGCATCTTACAAAGGATTCAAAGTCTATCAGATGGATGTCAAGAGTGCCTTCCTCTATGGCACTATAGATGAAGAAGTCTATGTCAGTCAACCACCAGGGTTTGAAGACCCCAAATATCCAGACAAGGTGTACAAATTGAGGAAAGCATTGTATGGTCTTCATCAAGCACCTAGGGCTTGGTATGATACCTTGTCCTCATATTTGTTGGAAAACAAATTTGAGAGAGGTGTTATTGATAAGACCCTGTTCATCAAGAGAACTAAGACTGATATGCTTCTAGTGCAGATCTATGTTGATGATATCATCTTTGGTTCTACAAAGGATGATATGTGCAAGGAGTTTGAGGAACTGATGCACAAGAAATTTAAAATGAGTTCTATGGGAGAACTAACTTTCTTTCTTGGTTTGCAGGTCAAGCAGAAACCTGAAGGGATATTCATCAATCAGTCCAAACATGTTGCATCCATGCTTCAAAAGTTTGGAATGAATGATGCTAAACCTGCAAGCACCCCAATGGAAACACACAAACATCTTACTGCTGATGTTGAGGGGGAGGAAGTTGATGTGCACCATTATACATCCATGATTGGATCATTAATGTACCTTACAGCATCTAGACCTGATATTATGTTTGCTGTTTGTGTTTGTGCCAGGTTTCAGGTTAGGCCCAAGGAGTCCCACTTGCATGCAGTCAAAAGGATATTCAAATACCTGAAGGGCCAACCAAGATTGGGACTGTGGTATCCCAATGATCCCTCCTTTGACCTAGTGGCATACACAGATAGTGATTATGGAGGAGCAAACCTGGATAGGAAGTCTACATCTGGAGGATGTCAATTTTTGGGAGGAAGATTGGTCTCATGGCAATGCAAGAAACAGACCACTGTTTCACAATCCACAACAGAGGCTGAGTACATAGCTGCATCTCAATGCTGTTCACAAGTTCTATGGATTCAGAATCAGATGCAGGACTATGGTCTTTCATTCTTGCAGACACCAATCTACATTGACAATAATAGTGCTATTAGTATTGTTAACAATCCAGTCAAGCACTCCAAGACCAAACCTATAGAGATCAAGTACCACTTTATTAGAGATTGTAATGAAAAGAAGATAATTCAAGTTCTGAAAGTTCACACTGATGATCAATATGCAGACCTGTTCACAAAAGCATTTGATGGTTTTAATTACACAAACAAGTATGGATTCTATGTGTTTCATCAAGGATCACAACAAGGTGGGCTATTTCAAGAAGGATGCCCATTCCGAAGGGTTTGATGATATTCTAGATTTCTTGGCATCATCACACATTGCCTATGCTGCGACCATCAATCCAATCATCTACATTCAACACATGAATGATTTCTGGTCGAATGCTGTGA
Source organism: Centaurea solstitialis (assembly GCA_030169165.1). NCBI lineage: Eukaryota > Viridiplantae > Streptophyta > Magnoliopsida > Asterales > Asteraceae > Centaurea > Centaurea solstitialis. The sequence continues at coordinate 49,504,523 of CM058044.1, forward strand.
TTCAAGAAGAAGATGGAGTCAAGATCATTCAGACCACTATCTGTGGTCAAGCACTTACCATAACCTCTGCGAAGATCAGATTTCATCTTCAACTTCATGATGAAGGAGGTATCTCTATGCTTACACCCTCTGATATAATGAATGCTTTTCAAAGAATGGGGTATACAGGCTCTCGCACTTCTTTAAAATACCTTAAGGGTAAATTTTTCCCTCAGTGGAGGTTCTTTGTGCATACCCTATTGCACTGTTTTTCAAAGAAAACCACCAGTTTTGGTGAGTTTAGCAGTACTATTGCATCTGCAATGGTCTGTCTAGCCACTAAACAGGTGTTTAATTTTTCCCAAATGATTTTTGATGATCTTGTGTACAATCTTGAGAACATAAACAATTCTAAAGTTAAAACGTTTTATATGTTCCCAAGATTCATCCAAGAAGTGATCACTAAGGAATTGACGGATGTACCAATGCATGGTGACACCTATAAGAGCTCTGCTCTTGGTCATAAGGTGTTTGCCAATATGCAGAGACCTGCAGAAGGCTCAAATGACCAATTCACTCCATTGTTCTCTACAATGATGAGAGTGAACCACCCCCAAGGTGAGGCATCAGGCTTGCAGCCCACACAACCAAACATTCCCACTGATGACCTACCCACACCAATCACAGATACAATCCCTCAGTCCCTTGATACAACCCCCACCCCTGCACTGAAAAAATATCAAAGAAAGAACAGGGGAGCTCCTTCCTCCTCTGGTTCTAAACCTAATGAGCCTTTAAGCCATCAGTTGGAGCACTCTCCTTCTGATCATATCCAAAGGGAAACCCAGGGAGTGCAGCCCCACTCATGTGTAAAGAAGGTGCCCTCTAAGGAGAAGGATGGGCATGTGGTTGGTGAGGCTCAAACTACTGGTGTTGCACAAGGTGTGCATCAGGACAGTTTGAACATTGCTAAGACCCCCACCACGGCAACTCCCATTGAGAAATAAAAGGGAGGACCTAGGCGCCAAGAAACCAAGGGAACATCTGGTGCTTCAGCTAGGCTGAAGACCAATGTTAAAAAGCTCAAAGATCCAGTAATGGAGGTAAAAAACTCCTAAATCTGGTGAGAGCAGATTTTCACAACAGGAATTGATGGACAACTTTACTACTATTGCCAAGGATCTGAAGGCGTTTGAAAAGAATTTCCATGCTCATGATGCAAAACATGGTTCACATGAGGCAAGGCTGGATACACTGGAGGAGTTAGTGACTGCACAGCATGATTTGCTTAAGGTGCATGATGTACAGATTGTGAAGCAAGCCAAGATCATTCAAGCTCAAGGTGCTACAATGGCTTCAATGAGGGGCACTATTCGAGCTTTAAGGAAGATGTACAATACTTTGGTTGCATTCACAAAGGGGGAGAAGAAGTCTGAAGCTAAGGGGGAGCCAGAGAAAGATAGAATGGTTGTGAATGAACCAATTCATGCTGAAAATTCTGTAGATGTGATGGAAACTAGTGCTGGTGCTGAGGGGGAGGCTGAGAAAGAAGAAGAAACTAAGGTTGCAAATGAACCTGTAGTTGAGTTCAATACTGGGGATGATCTAAAAGATGTTATGGGTACAGAGGCTGAACAAGAAGTGGGAGTGAATGAAGATGAGCTTACTATTGCTGAGTTGCTTGTGAAAATGCCTGAGGTAATTAAACCAACCAAAGGTGTAGTGATCAAAGAGCCTGAAGTGACCAAAAAGAAGATTGAAGTTCCTCTTGATCCAAAAGACAAAGGAAAAGAGAAAATGGTGGAGGAAGCAGAGTCAGAAACTGATGATGAAGCTGCTGAAGCTAAAAGAAAAGTATTGGAGTATGAAGCCTCTGAGGCTCTTGCTAAGAAACTAAGTTTGGAGGATCAAGAGAGGGTGAATAAAGAAATAAAGGAAAGAAAGAAGAAACAGGCACAGCAAGATAAGGCTGGAAAGGCTGCTGCCAAAAAGCTTCAAGACAAGTTCAACAAGGAAGTGGAGGCTAAAAGGATTAAAAAGAAGATCATCAAACCATTAACCAGAGCAGAAGAAAGAAGAAGAATGGTGAGATGTTTAGCTGGAATTCTTGGAAGACCAGTCCAATTCTTCTCCAGATGGTCATTTGAAAAGGTTAAGCAAAAGTATGAAGAGTCTAGAAAGGAGACTGAAGTTGCAAAGAAGTCTGATGAGGAAAAAGAAGTACAAGTGCAAAGGAGAAGCAAGAAAAAGCATGATACCATTGCTGATAGTGTTACATCTGCTACTAATGCTGAGATTGATGAAGAGAAAGTTGAAATAGAGAAGAAGAAGGCTGACAAAGAACCAACTCAGATTGAAAAAGAGACTTCCAAATTGGCTAAACAAATAAGTCAAGCAAAGAAGAAGAGGAAGAAGTCTATTGCTCATAAGCCAACCAAAAAGAGAAAGATCTTCACTGAAGCATCAAGGGTGATAGACTGGTCATGCTTTGAAGATAATAAAGTTGTCTTCTTTAGAGTAGTAAGAGAAGATCAGACTAGTGAAGTATTCCCTAATGTGTACAGAGTATTCACTAAACTTCCAGCTGCTGACTTAAAGAAGATGTATGAGATTGGGTGCACTAAAGAAAAGACAAAGTTTGATGAGGTTGCTCTTCTTCAAGATAACCTTCAAACTATGTTTGCTTATGAAAAGGCCAAGGAGGAAAAGGAAAAGAGAGATGAGAAGAGAGGAAAAGAGGTGAAAGAAGGAGAAGTAACTGCCTGGAACTGCTACAGAGCAAACAGAGTACTTATGGTTACTTTTGGTGAAGGAGTTAAGAGATACTTCTTGGTGGACAAGAGGTATGACTTTGACAGAAAGATAGTGGAAGGAATTCTGAAGAAAAAGAAGTCTGTTCTGTCTGATTTGGAGAAAGAAGTCATTGAAAACATGACTAATCAGCTAGCAGAACTGAATGAAGAAGAAACAGCTGAGGAAGAGAAAGTGGTGTCTTGGGGAGTAAGAGGAATCTTCAAGAAGTTTTACTTTGTGCAGTGGAACAATGGCAAACAAAGAAGTCATGTAGAGTTTGGTGAAATCTTGAACTTGGTTACTGCTGAAGACAGAGTAACTATGCATGCATATGGATTGGAAAAGCTTCAAGTGTTTTTGGAAGACTCTAACAGATCAGATCATGCCAAGATGATAAAGAAGGCCATGCAACAGCTGAAGAACTTAATTTCTGATTAAAAATCAGAAGTTAAGTTAGGGGGAGATTGTTAGGAAATAATCTGTTGCATTACCACTGCTAAAGATTAACATTGCTGGTTTTGGTGTGATTACCACTGCTAGTTCTTTGACTGTTACCACTGCCAGTATGTGAGTCAACACTGAAGATCAACTTACCACTGCCTTTGAAGATTACCACTGCTTGAAGAGAGTTACCACTGCTGTTTAGATAAAGATAAGGAAAGGATTGCGATTGAAGATATAGACAAGATACGATCTGCTTGGAGATATTTTAGAGATTATCTTGTGAATCTAGTTTCCTTATTGTTATCTTGTAATTTGTATATATAGCTGATAGGTTTATCATTGTTAGATACGAGTTTTCATAGCTTTTGTTTTAGAATTAAGAGCCTCAAGATTGTTCTTGTAATCCCTGCAATAGAGAAGTATTGCACGTCTGTTTGAGCCTGTTCAAACAGATTGGGGCTTGAGTTTGTAATCATTAAGCTACTGAATTCAATACACATACAGTTTGTTTAAATCCATTGTTCTATTCATATAATCAAACTGTTATTCCGCAAACTTCTTTGATTAAGTTTTCTGTTCTTGATATATTGATCCCGTCATGGTTCACATTTGAACCCACCCCTAGGTATATAACCACATAATTCATAATTAAAAAATTACCATAAAAGATAAAAGATAAGTATAAGAATTAGGATAATAATCATGTAAACCGGATAAATATTAAAATATTCGTTATAGCTTTTGATTTATTTATTTTTTAGTTTTAATTAACTCATGATTTTCTTAATAAAGTTTTATATAGTTTTTTTTTCTTTCAAAATACACTTTTTGATATTATTATTTTTTCACAGTTTTCATCAAATATACAAAGTCAATTCATTACAAAGTTTTATATATGATTTATGTGTCTTAACACTTTAAATCCATATTTTGAAATATTTGTGGATTACATTTCTATGGTTTTCGATTTATATCATTTTAGGTCCTAGGACTAACTCAATTACACTTCTTTTTATTAAGGCCATACGCGGCCGACCGGTTTGTTGACCTGCACCGGCCCCATACCGGCGGTAACACCGCCGAGGTGTACCGGTATGGGGGCTGCAAGCTCACCCACCGGTGACCGCTTGCAGCTCGTTAAACACACACTTTTTTTTTCTTTTTTACCGTTGTATAACGGCTATATATATAGAGAGATTCCTTCTTTTGTAAACCCTTTATTTTGTATAAACTTTGTAAACTTTCAATCAACAAATCAAAATCAAATTTTTTCATTTGATTTGAATTTAGACGTCAAGGGTAATATGGACATTTAGTTTCCTAATCAATCAAATATTCAGTTTCCTTTTTAATAGGAAACGGTTTCCTTTTTTCCCCTTCTAATCATCTAAACATAGGCGACTTTCTTGATTAAATCTAAGCATCCTCACCCTCAACATCTCCGACTAGCATTGTCGCCGCAGGCCCAATCATCTTCATCGTATTTCAAACACGGCATGAACTTCCCTACGTTCCCTAGCTCTTTAATGGTTCTTCTCATCTAAAACCACCACCGTCGATTCCTGCACCTTCTTGATCACAGATGGAGTAAACATAATCGATATCCGACCATCTTCGTCGCTGCAACCACGACCACCTTTTGCCGCCATCTGCTACTAAATTGGTGATGCACATGTGCATCTTTGAATTAATTGCACATTGCAAATCTGCCACCCATGTGATTTTTTAGTTGTTTGAATTTTGAATTGTAGAAGAATATCGGTTTTCGGTTTAATATTTTTAGAAAACACGTCATTGTTGTTATTAGTTTGTATTATCGTTTAGTGGTTTCGATCTTGTTGAAATAAAGATATGCATTGTTTGTGTTTCTGTGTTTTTGGGTAGCCATGTTTGTGTATTTCTACAATATTCAAATCTAGGATGGGAGCAATGTGTGTGCATATATGCAACTTGCAAATCTGGGCGGCCATATGTGTGCATATATGCACATGTACAAAATTGTGCATATCAGCATTGTGCAAATCTGGGTAGCCATGTGTGTGCATATGTGCACATAAACAAAATTCTGCATACCGCCAATGTGTGTGCATATATGCACATGTGTGTGCATATATGCACATGTGTGTGCATATATGCAATATGAAAAGCTGGAGAGTATATGAATGTTTATCCATGGAACAAGAAATAAGGGATTGGTGAATGTTTCTTCATGAAAAATCCCTCAAATCACGGTGCACATATTTGGTTTGAATTTTGAAAACCCTTTAATTTCGGCATACACATGTGTTTTCTGTATTTTTGATGGTTGGATATTCCCATATTACCCATGTGCACATATGTATAAACCCGTCAGTTATTTTTAGAAAATTAAAATATACCTAAATTGTGCTTTTAATCTCAGCCCTTTAATTTTCTGATCAATGGTGTACGTTAGTTAACACAATTTACACAAAATAAGAGGTTCACAAAAGAAGGTGACTCTATATATATATATATATTTTCTTTTTCTATTTATCTATATATACTTCCAAACCTCAACCTATTTTTCTCATTCTTTCACCTCTAAACTTCTCTTATTCACCTCTAAATTCTCTTAAACTTCTCCTAAAATTCTCCTCTTCTTCCAAATAATGGATCCTTTCAACGACGAAGAATTTGATCTCATCGTGGATCAAATGATTACGAACACCATTCAAGCGACGGAATTGATTATTCAATATATCGAAAACGGAGATGCGGAACCGTCGAACCCTAGACCGAGAGGGCCGAATAAAGATAGAGGTCGGGAAGAGGGACACGATAAACTTGTCGCCGACTACTTTTCTGATAACCCGGTGTACAACGACGAAGACTTTAAACGGCGGTTTCGTATGAGTCGACGACTATTCGTAAGGATAGTTTCCGATCTTGAAAGAAAGTTTGAATATTTCAAGCAGCAGTGGGATGCAAGAGGCGTGAAGGGGTTTTCTCCGCTTCAAAAGTGTACGTCCGCTAACCGACAATTGGCGTACGGGACTGCTTCAGATTCTATGGACGAGTACCTAAGGATGGGCAAAACGACCTCAAGGGAATGCCTAATTTTTTTTTTGTCAAGGTATTATTAACCTCTATATGCGACAATATTTATGAAAGCCAACTGCTAGCGATATTCAGGCTATCTACGCGTTGCACGAACAACAATACGGCTTACCCGGCATGCTTGGTTCGATAGATTGTATGCATTGGGAATGGAAAAATTGTCTTGTCGCATGGAGGGGTCAATTCCATAGAGGTGATCATCAGGGACCGACGATAATTCTTGAAGCCGTCGCATCATACGATGAATAGATTTGGCACGCATTTTTCGGGGTTTCGGGTGCCACAAACGACATAATCGTTGTGAATCAATCACCGATTTTCAACGATTTATTCGAAAATAAAGCGCCCGATAGTTCGTTTGTAGCGAATGGCACACACTACAATCACGGGTATTATCTTGCCGACGGGATATATCCCGAGTGGACGACTTTCATGAAAGCATTTAGGTACCCAACGGAAGTGCCACGGTTGCAATTCGCGACACGTCAAGAATCGGCTAGAAAAGACATCGAATGGACATTCGCCACGCTTAAAAGTAAATGGCACGTCGTTCCTAGACCGGCACGGGTACGGTCACGAAGGAAATTACAAGAAATCATGTACACGTGTATAATTTTACACAACATGACTCGTGAAGACGAAGGGTTTTCACATTATCGTTTTGATCCTACGGCGGTTTTACCGAGCGAAGTTGAGACAACGATCTCGGAAGAAGAACGAGCAAACAACGTCAACTTTGTAAAAAACCGAGAGAGGCACGCCAACCTTCGCGCCGATTTATCTCAACATTTGTGGGATTCTATGCCTCATAATTAGTTTTATTGTATTTTTATTTTTAATTAGTTTTTTAATTTGAATGAAATTTTAATATTAATGTAATTTTAATTTAAATTTATAGTATTTAAATTTATATTATTTAAATTTATAGTATTTAAATTTATATTATTTAAATTTATATTATTTTAAGTATTTAAAAAATCATACAGGTGGTATGACCTGTACGGTTGTGGATGAAATGGTATGGTAATGGTAAGGTAGTGGTAAAGCTGATATGGCGCTGAGGTGGCAGCCTGTACAGGTCATACCACCTGCACGGCTGTGGATGGCCTAAGTTGATTAATTAAGAGGGCATTTTGGTCCATTTAATTATAGGGACCAAAAAGGTAATAAAAACCACGAGAACTAGACATGTAATTTACTCTTTATACATTATAGAGTAATGTATAGTAAATTGCATATTTGGTCCCTAAAGTTTACTGGTTTTAGTACTCTAAGCCCCTACATTGAAATATATAGACTACATCATTGTAGTTTTTATTTTATAACGCTTTGGGTCCCTACAACTAACACCGTTTGCTTTTTGTCCATTAGAGCTCTTGCTCATCGGATATTCCTGCTCCTACCGCTCGCCGAATATCACTGCTCCTATCGCTCGTCAGATATCCCTATTGCTGCTGCTCGTCGAAATTCGTTGATGATATTCCCATACCGAAACCTTTTTCCTTCTCATTGTCTCCAACAAGCTTCTTGTAAGAATTGTTCCTTGTCGACGATTAAAGGTTGCTCCTGCTTGCCCGTAGTGTAGCTGTTGAGCTCGCAGTGTAAAAACTTTCATTTGAAAAATTGGGTTTCTTCCTCAATCCCGAGTCTCTACAATTTAAGTTTCCACTATTTATTGTTTGGTTTTCTCCCTCCTTGATGAATTGTGAAAATTTCGTAAATATAGTGTTTTATTTTGATGCAAAAGCTTCGTCCAAGAGTATCATTTTGCTGGTCACGGGTTTGTTTTTTTTTTCCTTCAAGAATATCATTTTGCTTGTAGCTTCATGACTTCATTCAAGAACATTATTTTTTCGATCATGGGTTGATATCATTTTTGTTGGAGCTTCATCCATAAACATTATTTTTCAAGTTTTTTTTCCTTTCAAGATCCGTTTATTTTGAAACGGAAG